>JANTBZ010042185.1:0-12329 GCA_024741255.1 Exechia fusca
AGATATGTTGTTGATTTCACGATTATTCATCTCTTTGCCTTACCTGCCGAAAATCAATAAATCGACCACTCGTTCCAAATAGGTCGATGAACAATTAATTATTTCGCTATATGGATGCCATTATGCCACCTTTCGGGCGGCTGAGCAGTTTCAATCAAACAGCGAAAACTGACACCACTCATCTACACAGACAAAAAAACCCCACCACACCCCCATTTTGGCAGCAGAACACGCACAATTCGCATTATTAGGTGTACAAAAAACGTGAACCACCCCCACGATCATTTATTCGTAACAAGACAAAAAAAACAACTCAAAACCACATTAAAATGGACACGCGAGAAACATAAAAAACGACGACGAGACGAGAGCACTCTGTGTTCGCGTGTGTGTGAATTACAACTTAGCCTTCAGCTCCGCAGCGCCGGCTTCCGCGTCCTCGGGCAGCAAATTGCCCGCGGCAAAGATGTTCTTCGGATCGAGTTCGCGTTTGGCCGCCCGATACAGGCCGACCCCGACGCTGCCAACCGCCTGCGGATACCAGCGCGCCCGCAGTTTGCCCACTCCGTGGTGATGGGACAGCGATCCGCCGCAAGCGAGAATTTCGTCGCGAGCGCAGTTCTCGATGTGCTCGTACGCCTCGACGGGGTCGCTGCGGCCGCGATAGTTGAAGCCGAAGTAGAAGTAGACGGCGGCGCCGGCATCGTAGGTCTGGGTGACGCGACACGAGATCAGATAGTTGGCGATGTTCATGTCGCGGCATTCCTGTGAGTAAGAGACATTTTGAATGAATTTTATTGTCGAATGAAAATACTTTGGGAAATGATGTGCATTATTGTATTTTACCGTCTTTTTTCCATATTGCACAAGCACAAGCAAAATTATCAGGAAATATTACAGTGGAAATAATGATTTCTGAACGTAGTTCTCGAATTAGTTGGCTAACGAGGATAAAGTCTGATATAAGCGATTATGTCGATTCAAATGTTGATGAAAGCATATATATTCATAGGTTAAACAACCAGAGTTTATATGTTTTAAGTTTTAAACGATGTTTTCTAATTGAATGTTTAATAATCCAATCATATTGATAGGACTAAAATCAAAACGCTGAAAAGTTCATGATGCTCATCTAACGAATTTCCGTAAATCATTTTAACTGCTTTATTTTATTCTCATTATCCCTATTTTTATCACGTGTTCATTTTTAAATTACAGGTTTCGTTTAATCTAAACCATTCTGAATACTGTCTTGCATCCAGAGCGATACAAAATTATATTCAAAATGTTTTCGTAATAGTAGGGCTGAACAATTCGTATTGTTTGGTAGTAAAACCCACATTTTTGATATTATTATTTTTGAATAATATAATGAACATGGTTCCATTGAAGGACGATACACCGAAAAAGACGATCTTACAACTTTTCTTTGCCATTCGTATAGATCGTTTACAATAAAAATTAGAAATATGTATGTCTTTCATTTTTCCGGTAGCCGATGACCAATATACTCCTTCTGAGACTTACAATAAAGAGGCCATCCGACTGTAGCGTATTCGTTTATTTCGGAGAGGCTCATTCAGATGACGGCCGATTGGACTCCGGAGTGTTTCATTCATTGTCACAAATGATTTATAAAAATAACTTGATCGCATTCGATCAGTCGAAAACGCTGCTCCTAAATGGAAACTTATTTTTATATTGGTTGATTTTGAGTTCGCGTGGCAGACATTATACAAAGAGCTTTCGCATGAACAAGAACATATCTCAGAAAATTCCAAACAAATAACACTTTCTGTTCATGTTTTGGCTCTTGCCGCAATTTGTCCTATTAGAAAACAGTGCTTTTACAAGGACACGAAATACGCCGATAACCAATTCTTCGCAATAACAAAAGTTGCTTCAATCAAATTAAAATATCGAACGAACCAAAAGTCCAATCGATGTCAAATTTAGTATATCGTCCTTCAATGTAACAATGTTGATTATTCACAAATAATTTTATCAGAAAGATGTGTCTTTCTATCAAACGATACGAATTTTCCAGCCTAACTGTTAAGTTAATGATTTGTTCAACCACATCGTATAATTTTGGTAAATGTGAAACAAAAGAGTGCATTTTTAATGTTTCCTTCCGAACTTCTAACGAATTCTAGCATTTCTGTTGACAAATTTAAATATTCATATTTAAATTAATTGTATATGTTTTCAATGTGAATGGAACTGTAATTTGAACATTAGATTTTTCGTAAGATGCGTCGTAAGATTCTATTAAATCAAATGTTACTCATATTCCTAATTTTTCGTAAGACACGTTTGAATCAAATGCTACTCACATTCCGCACTCTCTGCTTCGTCATCCGGCACAACATCTCGCACTTGTCCCACGGCACCGACGTCTCAAACGACTCCGCCACAATATAATACTCCAGCGCCATATCCCGGATGTACGCAATCACAAACGTCAGCAC
This sequence comes from Exechia fusca, assembly GCA_024741255.1. Classification (NCBI taxonomy): domain Eukaryota; kingdom Metazoa; phylum Arthropoda; class Insecta; order Diptera; family Mycetophilidae; genus Exechia; species Exechia fusca. The sequence goes on from JANTBZ010042185.1 coordinate 2,472, forward strand.
ATATCCGCGCTCCCCATTCTCCGCACCCGCCGACAAACCGCCCTCCTCCACCGCCATCTCGACAATCCGCTTCTCCCTCCGCTTCTCCTCCTCCCGTTCGCCCTCGAACACCAGCGTCACCACGCACATCCGCTCCACATCGAAGCCACGCCACCGCGTCAGATACGCCCGCTTCACGGCCTCGCCACACTTTGCCCAAACGCTCGTTGGGGGCTTCAGCGCCTGCCCAAACTGGAACTGCTCGTTGTCAATCAGTCGGATGCTCGCCGGCTGCAAACGAAGGGCTGCGATCCGTCGCAGACACCGCACTCCGCTTTCAAAGTCTGGGAACACCAGCGATCCGTACTGCTTTACTTGCGGCAGTGGCCTCACTTTGAGGACGACTTCCGTGATGCAACCAAGCGTGCCTTCGGAACCTGAAGTAGAATGATATGGATTACAAAATAATTAATTGAATTTCGATTGATCGAGCTACGTAAATGAGAATTATTCGAATACAATATGTTGTACTAATCCCTTAGAAGTAATTTTCTGATTTATGGCATCGATTTATCATCCGAAACGAGGTCGAAATTAATACCCTGCCGTTCCATTTTTTTTTGTTCAATATACGATTAATATTTAATTACTCCCAAATGAAAAGTGGAGTACGGTGCATCACATTCTGCTATAATGGCACCCACTTGATTCATGTCGCATTCCAAAAGTTGTCCAATTTATAGAGACCGCAAAATAGAATATAACCAGATAAAAACCCTTACCCAATATAATCTGCTGCCAATCCGGCCCGCACGACACCCTCGGCGCCCCGCACCTCCGCTCCAGCACCGCTCCACTCGCACACACCATCCGCACGCCCACCACCAAATCCTCAATATTCCCATACACATTCTTCTTCATCCCCGACGCTCGCGTCGCCACCCATCCGCCCAGCGTCGAAAACTCATAGCTATCCGGCTCGTGACCCACCGTCAGTCCCAACTTCCTCAGCTCCCTCTCCAAATCCTGCCCAAACACCCCCGCCTCGAAGCACGCCACCATATTTCCCCGGTCCAGCCACAGCATCCGATTCATCTGCGACGTATCAATCACGCAAATCGGCCTCTCCTCGCGTTGCGGACACGTTATCGACCCACTGACCGATGTGCCGCCGCCAAACGGCAGACACGCCACATTGTGCTCGCTCGCCAGCCGGACGACACGGCGAACCGCCTCATGGCCGGTCGGCCAGACGACGCAGTCGGGAATGCGTCGGCGGTGGCCTTCGCGCAGCGCATGAATGTCGGCGAGCGTTTGGCCGTGCGAGCGGATGAGGCGGTCCGCACCCGCGATGGAATGCGTGACGGCGGGGCCGAGCAGCGGCAGGGCGGCGATGAAGGCGGCCGCCGCCGGTGAGGGCGGCGGTAAATCAGTTGGCAAGGGCTGGGGTAGGTTGCGTTTGGTGAGGTCGAGGTTGAGGGTGCGAACGACCCAGGCGGCAAAGTGGGGCAGCTGCAGGTTGCCGATCGGGTAGCGGGAGCCGGTGAAGGCGACCGTGGCACCGGAGGCGTCACCGGCGGTAGTGGCGGCGGTGACGCCGTGCACGACGAAGCGTGAGTCGTTGTAGCCCCAGCCGTTCCATTTGAGGAGGAGTTGTCTGGGTGTGGAGGTGAATGAGAGGAGAGAGAGTATTAGAAGGAGTAGAGGGTTAAGATATTGCTAGAATTCAAGCCACAGAAGGCCTCAGCTGTTCTGTGAACATTGGTAAATGACGACCGTGCTATGATTTGCTCCAGCTAGCAATTTCATTATTTGACGTCCTTCAGAATCTACAAGCATTTCCGATGTTTTTTTTCACGTGAATTAATGCCTATAAGGAGTTTCCGTAGCATACCTAACGAACCAGGGTTTCGAGTCACGAGCCCCTGCGACATTGTGTGTAACTCTATATTTCGTTCGTAATTATAATTCCAGCCGAATTCTGCACACACAGATGAATAGAGCTATATAAAGGGCAGAGGCTGATAATTATGATGAACTTTTTGTTCAGTTTATGTGTTTTTTCTAATTTTTCATGTTTTTTATGCGTTACACCACCTTTAGTACACTCTTGCGTTGGTCCTGGAGATCCTTTTTTGATAGGATTTTTTCACAATACCTTTTATTCGTTATCTTATTCCGGATATAGACAATCAAATTATAATATTTCAACAAACTCATTCATTTCATCGGAATTTGATTTGTTGTGTTTTATATAATTTTTTTTTTCAATTTTGAACAAAAAAGTTTTACAATGAAATTTCTTAGAAAAAAATGTAATCTTTTTGTGTGTTATCGTGATTTTCAACCACAATTGTTTTGCCTTCGATTATCTCGAAATTCGATTTCGTTATCGTATTCCACCCTTTACGACGTTTTGCTAGTTTGGGAGTATTTTTGCGGTTTTTCTTGACATCCTCCATCACCCTCAATGGATGAAATTTCTTCTTCTTTATATATATTGAGACTTTCCCTATCATTAATTTATCGAATATGATCCTTTTACATTGGTTTAATCTACGCTTTATTCAGCGTGGATTTGTTGCAGATTTACACGAAAATTAACGATTTCAACCGCTAAGAATACCCTTTGGCGTTGATCCTGTAGATCGTTTTTTGATAAGATTTTTCCACAAAATCCGTAATAACGTATATCGGTAATCGATATATTTTTTACGGACAAACTCATCCATTTTTTTAGGCAGCATGATGAATCGTGTTTTTGCCAAATATAATAAATATTCAACTTAAAACGTCAGACATAGGATATATTTTTTTTTAATTGATTTTTTGTGTGTATTATTTTGAGCCTTTTCCACAAGTTTTCCGCACTAAGCGTTCTCAAATTTCGTAAAAATTGCGGAAACGGCCCACCCTAGTCTTCAACAATATTTTATATGAATTTCAAAATAAACATCTTAAACTGTACGAGATACGGCTATTTGACATCTGAATAAGTACAGTTGTACTTGAACAATCGAGTTAAATTTATAAATTTAGTAGAAAAGCAAACATATCAAGATAAAATATATAGTGAGTTGTTTAGGGTTTTGGTAATCTTCAAGCGATATTTAAAAATTATAAATATATCTAGTCACAGGACGAATATCGCATTAGTTTAAAAGCTAATTATTGTTATCTATAATTTGCAACTTGTTCAGCCGATGTTGAAGAGAACAAAATTGCTGCGAAATCGCACGTGGCCAAATTGTGAAAGGAAACTAAAACTACGTGTTCTCTGTATTTCATAACAATGTGGTGGTGGTGGGTGGTATGATGGATGGTGTCATCGGTATGTGAATTGTTTGTTTTTCTTTTAGAAAAGTACGTTCTTCGACACTCTTGCCCCTTGTTCCTTGATTTCAGCAAATTTAGAGCGCATAAACTTTGGGGCGAGTAAAATAAATTACGTTCAGACGTAATAATCTAACAATATTTTATCATTTTCACTTAACAGAGTAAAATTGCATGATAACGTATTTTGACATCGCCCAACATTCAAAAGAAGTTGTTCTTTCAGCAAATGTCCATTTACCTCTCTTTCGGAATGGCACTCGGAATCGTACGGCTAGCCGATTCGTCCAGAATCGAGTCGCTCTTCGGTTTCGGACTGCTGCTGCTGGCGGAGCACGCATTCGCGGACACAGCGGCTGATGATGGTGTTGATGAAGGCATGTTGTGGCGGCGTGTTGATTGTGCGATGTGTGCGATGCTGATGCTGTGAAATGTCAACAAAATATCCAACGTGGGTATTACTACATCCGACGGTTGCTATGATGAAAATGCGTGCATTTGTGCGGGCAACGCGCAAAACACTTTCGCTTGCGCGTGAGATTTATTTGAATTATGCAATATGCGCGTTGCCTTCGAAAATCTATCGGTTCCAGTCAGCACGTGTGTGTGTGTGTGTATGTTTGCTTTGTCAATTAGTGGACACTTGCTAATTTACTTCGTATCTATGATCTACGCGTCAATATCAGCTACTCATCACTACTCACTCCTCACTCCACTCACAGTTCTGACGTACTATTACCTTGATACTCTAGCAAACAGAGTGCGAAGATGCGCAATGCACATGTGCAATATAGCACACGAAGCACGAGTGCAAGTGATGTTTGGTGTTTGATTTATGTCTGCCGCCAAAGATGAACCAACACTCAATTTCAATGACTTGATCTGTGCAAATACGGGCAAATTATGCGCCAAATTGAACTATTGGTTGTTCTGAGAAAACCCCGTAATAGGTAATAGTATTGATTCAAACACGACGCAATCATCGGAATCGCATAACGTAATCGTGTAATCGAATATCATGCGTAGGTGTTTTTTTTGGGTTCACCGGAATTCGAAGATTCGATGTGAATTGGTCAGATACACAAAATGTTTATGGGATGGTTGGAATGTTGTGAGTGTTGTAATTTGGTTATTCACACATTTCACTGGACCGCAAACATAATTTCATGTTGCACTGTGCGTATGAGACGAGATGAGTGCGACAAACAGCATATATTATTGGGCCTATAGTGGTTTCGTGCAGATTCGTGCAGCATACTTCTGTATGTGAAGTAGGATGCACAAGTCTAATTTAAAATAATCATAGAGTATTTCGCACGAGCACTGACACTAACTGCGTGCGTAATTAAAACGAACACGCCGCACTGTTTTGTCACATGCGAGAATACATAACTACGCGGCTTTGTCTGCACTGTGTCTGAAACACGAAGCACTCGATGCCAGACATTGGGCGCATAATATGCACCCAAAACGCACACCACACTACACCATTCTGATGTTTGCGCAGCAAAACACTGTTTATGTACACATGCGACGAGCGAGTGTCTCGCGCGCATAAATTTTATTTGAAATGTTCATTTGTGCATACACGAAACGGGCGGCAGAGGTGCGGTTCACCGGCGGGACCAGATATCGATTTATGTAATTCGTCTCGCGTTGGTATATGCACAAGCGTACTCGTTTGTGTACGTAGTGTCTTTGAACTAGGATATTGATTTTTCACATGTCACTGACACAAGCACGCACACATGTTTCACTTTCAATTGCGGTGATTTTGTATGAAAACTGAATATATTTTTCAGTCGAGAAATGGGGCGCAACTCCGAGAACACTTACCGCACTGTATGTCTGTCTGTCTGCACAGTTTTGTCTATTGAATTACTGCAGATCGATACTGTACAAATTGGCTGTATGCTCTGTACGAATTATGCAGATTTCACGAAATCCGAAAGAAATACGCGTGCACGATTTTCTAATTCACAAACACTTTATCCTAAGATCGGAGACGATGAGGACGAGACGCGATGCGATGACAATGCGAGTGAGCAACGGCGGAATTATGAACATGTGTGTGCGAACACATCACCGGGTGAAAATCGACTAGTCTTCGCGCGCTCGCGAGCTCAACTGCGCGGCTGCGGCCGCCGACAAAGTGCGCTAGTATGTGCGCTAGCGTATATTACATGCGACTTATATCGACCGCGGTTTCCATGTATATGAACATGGCTATGTATATTCCACATGCCGGGTGTGATAGTTGTATGTGCTATGTTCGGCAGCACGTGTTTACGCATTCACGCGCGGACAGACCAGAGACACGCGCACGCACGAAGCATAGCGTCGCGACGCCGGCTGTGTGGGTATATTTTGATCCCACATTTGGACTAGTTCTCATATTATGGTGAATTTTATAGTTTGGAGTTTCGAGGACCATCTGTGTTTTCTCATGCGTATCGAACTAGCAATTGTACAACTGACGTAACCATATGAAATGACCATAACAGTATTAGATAACGTTTTTGTAGAATGTTGCCCTTTTATGAAAATAATGTAATATCCCAGGACTACTAAAAGTTTTTTTTACGATATTATTACTTGCCACACATTCACTACCCCAACACTTAAGTTGGGACACTTGTATTCCAGGGGTTCTTGCCCAGAGCCGGCGTTTTCTAGAACTTTTAATGATTGAGTTATGTTCATTCACTAAGTACTCAACTTTTTTGTCGAATTTGAGCATTGTAGAGGCCACAGGGTGGACACGCTGAGCCATTCCGTTTTTGGAAAACACGACCCAAAAAATATTAAATCCACAACGAATTTTTCAATTGTTTTTTAGTGATGAGGTTTTGTGCGCTATTTCATTACCAATCATTTGAGTATACCCACATCTTTGAGTATACTCATATCGTCCTAAGTCACTCCTGTGAAAAGTTATTGCATTTTAACCGAGGACGAAACACGGATTTTTTGTATGGAGAAGATGATTTTATTTCACTCCCCATACTAAATATTTGCGTTTCGGCGTCGGTTTAATTCACGTAACTTTTCACAGGAGTGACTTAGGACGATATGAGTATACTCAAATGATTGATAATGAAATAGCGCACAAAACCTCATCACTCAAAAAAATGAGAAAAATTCGTTGTGGATTTTATATTTGTTGGGTCGTGTTTTTCTAAACGAAGCGGCTCAGCGTGTCCACCCTGTGGCATCTACAATGCTCAAACTCGACATAAAGTCGAGTATTTAGTGAATGAACATAACTCAATCATTAACATTTCTAGAAAACGTCGGTTCTGGAAAATAACCCCTGGAATACAAGTGTCCCAACTTGGGTGTGTTGGGGTAGTATATAGAATAACCTCCACCACTCGTGCGAATATATTGCCAATTCCAAAACCCGTACCGCCATACCAATTCCGAAACATGTTCTACAATCACGTCTGTGTTCTGTATTTGGTTGATATACCATCATTTTCCAGCGGTCCTTATTTCGTGCTTGGCCGCAGTCAAGTTTTTTTTCAACGGTGTTTTGTATACTATAGGAAATATGTTCTTTTATGAAAACTGCATATTGATTTTTATCAAGACTGTATATTTTCCTATAAAAAACGTGTAAGAGGTGAAATTTCTTGCATGGTTTAGGTAAACAAATAGGGAGTTTCGGTGATATTTTGACTAATCAATACTCTCATAATTCCAACACCAGGCCGTCGGCATGGTCGAGCAAAGAACGACCCCAAGACGAAGATTGGCTGGCACTGGTCGCCGTCAAGACGCCGATTCTGCTCAACTTCGTCCAGTGTAAGCTGCTTGAGGGCGATTTCTATGCGGTGATCGAGCATTGCTCGAGGGTGCTGAAGCACCAGCCCGACAATGTGGAGCCTGGAATCCGGAGGAGCCGAAACGAGATTTTGAGAGGGCAGAGAAGTTGGCGCCGGTGGTGCGGCGTTGGTTGGCGGTAATGGCACGACTTGGAGGAAAAGCTCAAGTTTCAAAACATATTTTGAGTCTGAGATGTTTATGGTGTGAAAATTCAGAACGGAAACCAGCTGCTGAATATATAAAATGTCGTCTTGCTCGGGCAAACCAATAATAATATGGAAACAATGAGTAGCATAATTCATATTCGCATTACTCGATCTCACATGATATTTATATTAAGAATTTATATTTACATGGGCTGATAAGTATCGGGAGAAATAGGGAAGGAAAAACATTTTTGATGAAGCCAACATTTATTGTTGATCATATCTTAACATATGGTGAATAAGATAGTTAAAGTCGTATTAAAGCACTGAATTCTGATAGGAAGAAGGGCCGCTGGAGCCAAAACATGTGTTGAGAAATTGTTATCTGGGGTCTGCTTTAGTCGAAATTGAATTTGGCAACTTTGTTACCCGTTCCGTACATTCCATTTGGGCAGCGAAGAGGATGCGCGCAGTTGACGCCCGAATTTTGTAGTTCTTGACGAAAACATCAATAAGTCAACCAAATCATTTCGGAATTCGTAAAGGATGGAACCTGGAAATTGCTGATACATATCGTGCATACGTTTTTGTCAAAAACTACAATCAATCAATGAATCAATTATGGTCCCATATATGTTTTCATTTCCCAAATGAAGAAAGGAATGAGGCAGTATAAATCGAGAAAAAAGCATTTTACATTTTGAAGGTCATCGAGATGTTTTAGGACCGCTGATATAAGTCTATCGAGCTAAAATTAAACTATCAGAGGAATAAAAAAAATGTCATCACAAATGTTGGTCCTTCCCTATTTCTCCCGATACTTATCAGCCCATGTAGTATGCATCGCTCAAGTAACGTGATGAAATAAAACTGAACTCAAACCATTGCATATTCGCATTACTCGATTTGTTCGAACGTTTTTCAAACTTTATTTTAAAAATATTTTCTCGTTATAAAAACGCAATCATAATCCCTACACACACGCATCTATCTCTCATCACTTCGCCACTTCAATTTGTCCCATCGGCTCATCCTCCGCCACAGTAAACTCGCATAAAATACACGAAATCGCCACTTCCTCAATCAAATGCAGACCCGACTCTGCGCTCACCTCGATCACTGTAATTATCATATTCACACAACTCTTTCCCGCCGACGGCAACACACGCTTCTCCAGAATCCATCCATTGCATTGATCGTCCATCGTCACGATCACAATTTCGTGCAGGGCGCCGCCACCAGATTCATTCACGGATCCTTGGCTATATTGCATCGACGCATCGACGTCGTTCATGTAGGGAAACGGTCCCAGTCCCATGATCCCGTTCTCCGACTGCAGCATCACGTTGATTTATTTGATGTAAATCGACGCGACAGCACCGGAATGGCTATGCCCAGATTCACGAACATGCCGCCGCGGAACTCGAGAGCGACGCGGCGAGCGATGCGCTCGCCACAGCTTGGCCGCCGGCGTGGCGGCCAGGACGGAGGGGCCAGCCGTCTCGGTGTGCGTATTCGTGTTTTCGATGACTGTAGCACGGGCGGTGCACGAAGACGCCGGGAACGTGATTATGTTCGCGAGTTAGGCAGCCGATGGTGACGATCTCTTCGGCCACTACGATATGGTGCACTTGGCGCCGCTGGACATCATCTGCGGATTGGAGGAATGGAATGCGGTCTTCATGTTTTGTTGTCAAAAGTAATAAATAAGGCTCCATCATCATTCACTCACATTATCTCCGGCTTCCCCTCAGCCATCGTGTTGTGTGATGCGTCGCCGTGCCTCGCTATGCATGTTCGCATCGACGCCGGTGGCGAATGCTCGCAAGCATCGTTGCATCCAAGTCCGAAAGCGCACGATTGCGCAAAAGATGCCCGCGGAGTGAACATTTGAACGCTGCGTCGCGTAAACGTAAACACAACAAGTTTACCACGCGATACACGGAATAAAAAATAACACAAAAAATGATGTGCAAAATGATGTGCAGCACGGATAAAAACAACCGTGTCGGAGCAAGATAGAGGTTAGAGCAAATCACAAGCTCTTTTCTCTCACCGTGCTGTACGCTCTACAGCTGTTTGTGGAGGAGAGACGGCCTCTCGCACCGTACGTTGTGAGAAACTCAGCGGTGCCAGCGAGAAAAATGTAGGTTCGCTGCATGTTGCGTACATGGTAAATTTGCGCGCCAAAATGTGTGTAGGAATTTCGTTTTTTTTGCATAAAATTGTGAAATATTTAGGTTTTGTAATTTTCCCATTAAGCTCATGCGATTTGCAACTCAATACAGGTAGTGTCAATTGTATATCGACATCATAGAGCGAGTTATAAATTTCCAAAGTTCACGAATTTCAAAAGCAAAATGAAGAAGCACAACTTTTTTTGTTTTTTTTATTTTCCAATCGTAAAGTACATTCAAAACACAACAAAATGAGACTAGTCTCACGTGTATAACGCATCGCATGTGTCCGCTAGACATGTTCAAAGTTGAAAATTTCTGACAGTAAAACAGTGAAAACTTAACATTTTGAAAATTTAGTTATTCCGTCAAGTAGTAAGATCAATTGGCAACTG
>JANTBZ010042196.1:0-12328 GCA_024741255.1 Exechia fusca
TTTCTGCACAAACCACAACACTTTTGGAACGGGTTTTTCCTGCATATTATAGAAGAGGCTTCATCAACGAGTATAATTGTGGAGAAATCCATTGATAATGGTGATCCCGTCATACGTACTGCTGGCACTTTTGACAGTCACTATGTATTTTCTGGCAGTTTCATCGTATTTATCAGTTTGTTCCTTCTTCTTTGTAAAACGTTGCGATTTGCGAATTTTTAAAACGACTCGCGAGTGATAATTTTTTTGAAAATGCTCACGCAAGTGAACTGACATATTCAAACCAATTCACAATGTTTATTGTTCAAAATGTTGGATGTATTTATAATTCATTAACAGTTTAACAATGTTTCACTAGAAATTCAAATTATGAAAAATCCCTGGAATTCCTGGGAATTTTCGGGATATAACGGAAATTTATGAATCCCGGGAATTATAATTTTGTCGATTCCGCGAATTCCCGTAAAATGACATGTTCCGAAAAATTGCAAACTCCAGTCAGCGTTTATCAGGTTCGCGCATGCGCGTCATTTCTCATATCTTCATTCCATGACGTGCAGCAGTGTTGTGAGTAAATTCCGCATTCAGTTCCCAAGCGTCTGTCGATGAAGATGGCCGAGCATCAAGCGAAAAATCTGCCTCCCGGATGGGACTGCAAGTACGACGTTAACACGGGCAAATGGTACGTACAGTAGTGAAATATCGTAAAAGTGTCATCAATCAGCCACACACACGGCGCCACTCGTCGTGACCCCAATGTGCTCGAAACCAATTAATCTCATCATAGTTTCAATTGGGTGTTGCGACGGGTGTGCAATTCAGTGCGCGGCGACCCTCTCGCATTGCTATGGAATTCGCGTCCACTTCAAACTGCTGCGTCGAAATTCGACCCTACAAAATGGCGCCTCTCTACTGTGTTTGCACAGTCCTCACGCGCGCTTTGCGGGGGTGGTTTTTGCCGCAATTTGTCATTTTGATGAGAACGAATTTGACATATTATTAGAGCGATGATTATAATTGCATTCTTCGTGGCATCATGTTACTCGAGCGTCAGCAGCGCGTCACAGTTGTTCGAGTGCACGCACTCGAGCGCAGAAGAATACAACAACCCGCCACCCCATTCCACCCATCCTTCCACCCCGTTTCCACCCACTTTCGCTCGCTCGGTCGTAATAATGCCACTCGAGCTGATGTGCGTCTTGTGCTTCGTCGACGTTGTGTGTCGTGTCGTCATCGCGGCGCCAACGACATCAAGTGCATGCACCCACTCGTGTGGGTTTGAGAGCACCTGCGCTCGACGAGCCTGACACACACAGACACTGCCAGCAGACTGTTAGTGTCTATTTAGGTCAATTGATGCGCGACATAATCGTTTTCAATCTGTGTGCGGGTGTGTGTGTGCAGCTACTATTTCAACTATTTCACCAAGGCCATGTCACTGGAGGATCCGCGCATCCGAATGCAGCAACAGCAGCAGCAGCAGCAGATGGATCCATCCCATACCAACATTGAGCACATTCCAATGCAGGTGAGACAGTGTATGGTATTTTGAATAGCATGCGTGGTTTGTGTGTATAGACCTAGTATTTTAAATATTATAAAATATCATAAACATACAGAGACAACCTCCCAGTGTATATACTATCTAAATTATCGTTCTCTTTCCGCTCCAATGCTCTCCCTAGAGCAATCTCGGTGTGTGTGTGTGTGTGTAGTCTGTAGTCTGTAGCATCTCTTGTTCAATGTTCTATAATATCAGCGCGTCTATGCGCGTACCTTTTCCACCCTGCGTCTCTCTCTCCGCCACCCGACCCGACTTTCAGCCACTGCATGGTTCGCCCTACCACGTTTACCCCACCAACACTCACCAAGCCGTCCAAGCCTTCCAAGGTCCGCCCATTCCACATCCGTCGCAGCAGCTGCAGCATCATCAGTATCCGCAGCAGCAATTCTATCCAACACAACAGCCGTCCGCTTCGTTCGCAGCGTACCAACAGCAGCAGCAGCAGCAGCATGGCCGAGCCAGTCCGATGCTGGCTGCCAAGTATCAACAGCAACTGGTAAGTGCGCCGCGATTCGCCAGTCGATTTGCAATGCTCGTCGGTTCGTCGCAGAGAAAAGCGTTCATGTGCAGCAAACAATATCTCTAGTGCCAAAATGCATGCTCATATTAGCCCATTTGCTTACGGACAATTTCCCCGCACATTTTCCGCCCATCCGCAGGAAATGTCCACAATGGCGGCCCGTTCGCACGCCGCCAGTCCGCACATGCCGCGCATCATGAGCCAGCTGGCGCGCCAGCCGTCGATCAGCCGGACGCATTCGCCGGTGCCGATGGCCGCCTCGGTGGCGCAGCAGCAGCAGGAGACGTCGTTCATTACGGCCGCCGACACGGAGGCGGCGGTGACGAAGATCAACACGATGTTCCCGACGGCCAATGACGATCATATTCGGCTGCTGATGAAGAAGTGAGTGTGATGGGGTGTGTGAGATGAGTTGGGGTATATATTTTTGTGTAGAGATTAAGTGCTGATGATGTACGAGTGAGAATCTATGATGCGATGCGATGCTGGATTCGGAAATGATGTCATTTAATCAGAAATTATTGTTTCGGATTAGTATAACCCGTTCACGATCTCTGAATCCAAATGACATCGATGTTTGAACTTTATACTAGTGTCTTTATTGGAAACAATTCTAACTCAAAGCTGGTCTGGTCTTGGCAATATATCGATTTGATTCGAATGAACATGGTTCATTGAGTCCCGGAAAAAATATAATAACGCCAACTTGTTGATGGAAACTTTTTTTTATCTTCTAGATAGTCTCCTTCAAGGCACGTAGCCTAAATCATAGCCTAAATAATACGATCATCATCGGAACGAATTTGCTGGTAACCCTTCAAAATGCTCTTTTTCGCGATTTATACTGCCTCAGTCTTTCCATTGTGCACAATTTTAATTTTGGTAATAAATAATAGTCGATGAGGGTCAGGGATTGAAAACGTAGATCGGACCATAGTTTATATGCCAATTCTTAAATATATGGACATTGGACAAGGACACTCCCTCCGCAAAATTAGAATTTATTTGGTGAACTTATTGAGGTTTTCGTCAGTATCTGACACATATCTGAAAACAAATGCGATATTTGTTTTCGGCTGAGGAAGAACCTGGACCACACGTAATAAAACAGGATTAGGATCCAGCCGCACTTTTCCCATCAGAAAACATTGCTACATCAAGAACCGCAATGTATTTGATGATTCGCGTGTTACAATAATTGGCATAACTTTCAAACTCCTCTATATATTGTCATGAACATTTTAAATTCCCCATTCAAGAGATGGTACTTCCGGAAAATGTTATCGATTTGAGAGTCGTGGCATCAGTAACAGAAAAACGATTTTCCCGGGACATAAAGAACCATGTAGTATGGTAAGGTGGGGCAAGTTATGCCAAAAAAGTTCAAGTAGCTTCCGAGTCTGTAGTTTTGAACCAATTTTAAAATGGTAAATTGCAATCGAAATAGTATTTATCTGGCTATGTTTCTGCCAAACATATTATTGCTTCAAGCTTAACGATTCGAAAAAGGGGTTAAGTTTTACCTGCAATAGATTGTGTTAAAAAATATACAATTCTGTGTGGACAAATAACCAATAAGTTCCTTTTATTCGGTTTCAGGCGTACAAAACCGTTAGAAACCAAGAAATATCATCCTGGCTAAAAAATGATTACATTTAAGAAAATATTCATTTGATTTAAAATGTCGTGATGCAGAGAGACTTCGATAGAGTCTATTCGCTAAACGAGATTTTTATTGCATTTTGGAACGCGCTAAAAATCATAACGGGACATAACGCGCTAGAAATCACACAAGGGAAATGAAGTTCTGCGATTTGTGGAAGGACCGATGGAAAATATGTTTTATGTTTGACGCGCATTTCAGATTCTCCCTCGTACACCAGCCAACCGAATCCGAATCCATGTACATAAACTTATCGATTCCGTATGGCTATTTTTCACCGTTTCTTTGTGCTGCCCACTCTATCAACCACCACCACCACCACCGCCACTACAACTACCACCACAATAACAACAACCATCACCATCCACCGCCATACCAAAAAATACGTAACATGCTTGTTGTCGTCGCCGTTCTACCGCTACTACTACTACTACTACTACTACTGTTGCTACTCTACTGCCTACCTTAACATTATTCGCGTATGCATTCCGCCTACGCGACTCTGTGTCTACGTGTGTGTGTGTTTGTATGTGAATGTGTATGTGTGTACACTCCTGCACCTGCACACGACACCAACGCATCCACGCAACACCAACGCCGCGAACATCGCCGAACATCGCCGGATCACATCCAACTCGCATCCGCCGCTCATCCGCTCCGCAGATACCACAATCGCGAGGCCGTCGTCATCAGTGCCCTGCAAGTGGAGAAGCATCCGATCGCCACGCCCGGCCCCTTTGCCACGCCGCCGCCGCCCGGCCGGCACGCGACGCTGCTCGCCGCTGCCGCCAATGCGTTCGGCATCGGCGCCTCCACGCAAACGGTGCACTCGATGACGCCGCTGATCGGCCACCGGCATGGCTCGCGCTCGTCGTCGTCGCGATTCGCCGGCATCGTGAACGAGGCGCTGGTCGGTGGCGGAGCCGGTGGCGGCAGCAGCGTGTCGGTGTCGCGCACCGGCAGCCCGGTGCCGCTGGCGCACGCGCGACCCGCGAGCAGCTGCGCGAGCATGATGACGATGGCCACCACGGTGATGCCGCTCGGCCGGTCGGAGATGGGCTTCGGTGGCCATCGTGAGCATGCGTTCGCACATGCGGCTGGCTGGGGCGCCGGCGGCTTGCCGGATGGCGGCGGCGGAATGGCGGCGGTGGCCGGGTATCGCAGTTCGCCGAAGCCGCACTCGTCGCCGAAGATGAAGCTGAGGTTTGGGCCACCAAAATTCGTTCGTTCACATTGATGTGTGGTGCATGATGCAGTGATTTTGCGCGCAAGCTGCCGTAGCATTGATGGTTCAATTTTGTTTTCATTTCGCCTAAGTTTGCACCCGATTTTGTCGAGTATACTGTGTTGGATTGTAGGTCCGCTGGCGGATGTCGCTGGTTTGAATATCGAGTTTATACCGTTTGTTTGTCTTCGCAGATATCTGAAGAGCATCTTCCCGAAGGCCGACGAAACGCTGCTGTTGGACACGTTGGCCAATGCGGACAACAATGTGCAGCACGCATCGGAGCATCTGCTGACCATTGGCTATGAGAAGCGCGATACTACGGCACCGAAGGTGACGAATAGGCATCGCGAGGAGCAAGTGATGCGTGAGAGGAAATTGGCTGAGGCGACGCCGCCACCGCAGCCTAAAGTGCGGACGAATGAGGAGAAGCAGAAGAGTGAGTTTGAGAATCATGAACAAATAGTTTTTTTTTCGGAACGGTCTAGCTTCCACGCCATCTAATCGTTCTTATCTTGCCTTCCACGTACAGTCAAAGCCCAGCTGCAGGCGCAGTACACCGACATTCCGGGCCGCATCATCGACATGGCCCTGGAGTCGGTCGACTACTCGGAGGATCGGGCCTGTCAGATCCTCAAGATCGTGATGCAAGACGATGCAAATCCGTCCGCTGCTCTGGCCAAGACCAACAACACGGCCGGCGATGCGGTCGACTCTACGGGGTATGTCTTACGGAGCGAGGGAATGTCGCACGAAGTGTGTTGTGTCTGTGTTCTGACCTTCAGGCTTTCTATCGCACCTGTCGCTGTTCGATTTATACGTTTAGTGCATCAGTTTTTGTTTCGGTTTGGTTATCCTCTGTCATCACTCACATTTCACCACTTTCATGCATCTCTGTGTTTGGGTTCGAAGTTGATTGTTTTCAGGAACGATATGGAATTGTTCCTAGGATTGTGCATGGGATGGTAGTTCCTAAACAACTGCACGCGACAAACACACTCCCACACTCACACTTTTCCCGTGTTCATCCGATTTCTGAGTGTTCGTTTGTCATTCACTGATATTTCTCGTTTGACTGACTGACGTTTTGTCGCACATGGTGGCGTGTTTCATTTGTGCGCGTCCCGTTCTTCTGTCTTCTGCACGACCCAACCCAATTTCGTTCCAACCCAACACCACCCCCTATTCCGTCCGGCCCCAGTTCGCGATCGTCGTCAATGTCTTCTAGCTCGAACGAAGCCGTTGCATCGTCAGTGACCGCAGACAGTCTGGACAGCGATCCGGCGACCGGAGCAGCCGGATGTGACGGACCGTTCGGTGTCCAAGTGCTGCGCAAATCGCAGCGTGTTCGGCCAATGTATGCATATCGATTTGGTTTGGTTTTGGTTTTCTGTTAGACACACACACACACGAACTCACAGAGTTTTGGTTCTTGGATTCGAAAATGCCTAGAGGAAAGGATAGATTTATTAACATCATGCGATCATTCCATCATTCCAAAAACTCATCCATCAACTCATCAACATCATCATTATCATCACCCCGATCGATTCCCCGTTCGTTGACTCATTATTGCGCTTGTTCTGCTCCGGAAAATGCCTGAATCTAACTCACCTCACTCGATCACAGGACGCACAGCCAAAGTCAGGTGCAAATCGGTGCCGCCAAGCCGATCGCCGCAATGCCCAAATCCAGCACCACCATCATGCCGGCTGCAGCGTCGTCCGCACCGGATGTGGCGACCGGCGGCCGGTCCGAGTTCCAATCGTCGGTCGATCGCATCAAGACGGATGGCCCGAATGCCGAACAGTGCAAGGGACCGAACGAGGAGCTGTTGCTGTAAGTCGTTGTGTGATTGAGTTTATTTCGATTTATTGACTAATTTGATGTTCGATTCCCGCAGTGCCGACTACATTTCGTGGAACGGAGCCAATCCGGACATCCGAGCGGGTCACAAGAGCCTGGCCAGGGGTCCGAATGCGTCGCTTCGTTCGGCCTCATCGGCCGGCCGATACTCGGCGGCGGGAAGCGGAGCCGGCGTAGCGACCGGTTCGAATGGCGACCTGTGCAAGGGCCCGCAAGGCGGTCTGGCCAAGGGCAGCATTTACGCGCAGCTGACGCGTCAGATGGCGAACGTCAAGTGCAACTGATGAAGAATCTCTGATCGCGTTTGTGATGTTTTCGTCCCGCCGATGTGACACACACACCCACACAGTATTTTTGTATTCGCCGTCGTAGCAACATGTGTTTGATCGTTTCTGTGTAATATGTAATAGGCGGTACTAATAAGTGATTGTGTTGTCTCCGAACATGTGTTGTGTGCCAAAAGCATAAATTAGTTTATCGTCCATTTTTCATTAGCAGAACAATGTATTTTTGGGATAGTTTAACCGATTTTGGTCTATTGAATTCCAAACCTCACGCAGATACAAACAACAGAATCATGTAACCGTATAACAAAACAATATCCAATTAGCCATAGGACAAAAACACTTTAGCATGTAAGCCACCAACTTGACTTCGGATCTTATGTAAAACATGTCCTAAAAGCGTTGTGTTCCACGTACAGCACAGTATAACAAACGAATTCCCTCCTCACTGAACACACATTCACAAAACCGAACAAACAGGAAACTATTTTTAGGTTGTGCACGTAATCGCGTTACGTTAGGTTGACACACCGCCTGATTTTCCATAGCGCGGCATTTCAATTCAGCACTCAACACACTCACACACACAATAGTTTTGTCTCAACTCTTCAACTGTATAATCTTAGAGCATATTATATCATGAATGTATTCACGTAGTCGCAGAGTATTGCCAGAACAATAAAGTTGTCCGAAATGCATTCGCATGAGTGTCGCTTGCTGTGCATCGGTTCTTGCTTTTCCGGGTTCGATGTGATCATCAGAGTCATCATCAGCACCACCACCCCCAGCCCGCCCAACAACCTCGACGAGCGAGTCGGCCTCGCTTCGCATCCAGGAAGTCGTGTCAGCATGTGTGTGTGAAAGAGAATGCAGCACAGCATCCACGGACGCGACATTCTCCAAAAGCACGAGCAATGACGTCCGCGTTGACGACTCTCTTTTGCTCTGCATTGTGTGCGCTGTGTGGTGGAGTGCGTCAACACTCGCGCGCGACCATGACCTAGTTAACAATTTTCCGTCATCTCGAACGCGGAGCGCGCGCCTCACGAAATTCATTGCTGTAGGTCGGACGCGCCTCGCGCCTCGACAAGCAAGACTGTGTGCGCCACATATGATATAGATATTAGTTTCAAACAGAAACCGCGCATACAATTCAGTGAAAATCCACCCCCAACGCGCGCAACACAAAGGAACAGCTCGTGCTTTTGTTGCGCTCCAACTCTCCCAAAACACACACACACACAAACTCGATGTTATCTCTGCGGTGGCTCACTGCACGTGTGTGTGTTTGTGTGCGTGTGTGTCACCTGCGCTGACGTTCGGTTCGGTTGGGCGCCCAGTCCTCAACGACATCGCACCGCGCAACCGCCCAACCACCCCCAATCAGTTGTTGTCCTTGTCCGACGACGACGTCGCTCTGCGCGCTCTCCAGCCAGCCAGCAGCAGCAGCAGCAGCAGCAGCAGCCCTTTGAACTGGCATGCTCGCTCAGTTCGCACGCAGTATTCGGTCGTGCAGCACACACAGATCCGCATTCTCCGCGCGCCGCACGCTCGCTTGCACGCACGCAACGAAACGCATCCTGGTGCTGTCAGCTGAACGGGCGCGATTCGTGCCCCCTCCATTCGCATCTGTATCTCGGTGGCGCTACTTCCGCGTCGATGGTGGTGGCGGTGTGCATTCGTGCTTTTCTGTGTCAGTGTGCTAATGCGTAGACGTGGACTGTGCCCAACGTTTTTCCGCAGAAATTATACGCGATAGAAAAGTCTTTGTGTGACCAGTGAGTGGCAATAAATCCGCCGAGCGGACTCGGAATGCGCCCCCGTTGCTGTGCACAATTTTCCGATGTGGAATGCCAAGGCAAAGTGCATCACCGCAGTGAATGTGTATACGACAGTAGTAGTGAGGAAGTGTAGTGTGTGTGTGTGAGTGCGTGACTGTGCGTTTGTGCGTTTGTGCGTGCGTGTGGAAATGTGGATGGATCTACACGATGACTACAGCGGCAGCATGGACGGCATCACCGAGTGCAGCAATGTGCTGGGCGATCAGCACTCGGGCCTCGGCAGTCCGCCATCGTCGTCGTCGTCGGCCTCCACGTCCATGACGTTCCCCACAACGGTCGCCGCCAGCTTGGATGGCGGAAGCAGGTGAGTGGTCGTGTAGTGCGTGGAAAAGAGAAGCGCTCGCATACGACCGTTTAATTATTGTGCACTGCGTGGGGCGGAAGCACTTTGGGTGCACTCGACTGGAGTAAATGTTCTGCTGTGTGTATGTGTGTGTTTGTTTGTAGGTGTGTATGTGTGTTCGCTTTGATCGCACACCGCGCGCACAGAGGAAAAATTGATGCTGAGTGAGTGGGTGAGGTGTGGGTGGGTTCGGTGGAGAGAGCCGTCCTTGAGGCGAGGTTCTGTGTGGTGGTGGTGGTGAATACAATAAATGATTTAATGCAGTTTTCAATGGAGGGCCATTGCGAGTGCATACGTCAATCATTATTATTTCATATGATTATATTGAACACATTGCGGTTATGTGCGCGACATGTGTGCGACATGTGGAAATTCATTTCATTTCATTACTCTTCTGGTCTTCTGAGGATGTGAATTTGTTTAACCAGTTGAAGTTGGAATATTTTATATTATGTGGAAATATGTCTTGAGAATTTTGTTTCTGTGGTATACCCTAGCTGAAATAAAATTTGGAATATTTTTGAAACTATTCTGTATTGACCATTTAGGCACCGAAGACGTTGCGCGCAGTTTATTCGTATTTAGTCATCAGCGACTATTTTGTATTTCCAAACTAGAATGGTAGCTCCAGGGAAAGAATGAGGCTGTCGAAATCGAGAAAAAGAGCATTTTGCAAGAGTAAGCGGTGAATTCATTTTCATTCTTAAAAGAAATATTTTCTCTACATTTGTACCTCAACGGTTGATTTTCCCAAATTCGTCCAAAAGGCCGTTTTTTACAACTTTTTCAAGTTCGTGTAGAGATAGTATACTTTTTTTCAGAAATATTGAAACTTATCATCATTAAGAATATATTGACATGTTTAAAAGTATTCATCAAATTATTGTGCGATTATTGGTTTTTGAGATATTGGTGATCAAACACAGAATGACCCTTCTCCATTCAAAGTCCGATATCTCAATGAAAAAAATCGTATCGAGGCCAACTACAAGCAAATTAAAGCTGAATGAACGAGTTATCGGCTCTATATAATGGTTGAGTTGAAATAATTGTTGCCAAGTTCGTGCACAATGAACAAAATCGAAGAAAACAAATATTTTTTCTACTCACTGTATTCATGAAGATTGTGTGATATGCGTGGCATTGAAAAAAAAATCCATCCCAAAATCTCGAAACTATAAAGTTCAAGCTCGAAGTACTTTTTTGTACGACTTTATACGACCATATTAACGAAGATGACTCTTAAAAAACATTTAAAAATCAGGGTTTTATAAGTGATCCTTCAATTGTTTCCGCTAGTGTAGTATTCATTTTCGTCGTCTGAGTGGTGCAGTGGTGAAGTGCTTGCCTCACGAGCGGAAGGACCCGGATCGAGACCCGGGTTTGGGTGTGGGTTTTTTCTTATCACGATGTTCCAAAGGAAGGATGTTAAATGTTGCCTAGGGTTACTCTTTGGATAGCATGGCATCTTTAAATGGCATCTTTAAACTCAATACCGATTGCGAAGCCCTGCTACTCTTCAAATACAAGGAAAGTATGAAAGGGAGGTCAAAACCTACGGGTTGTAGCACCAAAAACAGTTTTATACCAGTATTCATTCACACCACTATCAACACATAACACGCATTCACTTCCCTAATATTTCGCCCATCCGCGTGCATCCGCGTATTTGGAATGGGCGGCAAATATCGATTGACATATTGCTCGCGTCAGCACGCATGCATTCCAATTACCACATGACAAATATAGATTTAACTACCTTCTGACCTCTAATAATTACCGTCATTCACCCACACATCCTCACTCCCACTCCAACTGCGCCCGCCCATCAGCGGCCACGTGACCACCACCTTCCAGATTACGCTGCAAATCCAGGACCACCTAAGCGGTCTGATGGCGCCCGCTTCGCCCGTGTCGCCGTCGGCGATGTCGCTCAGTCCGGTCGACTCGTCGCGCCACTCGCTCGATGGCGACGACGCCCTGTTCACCATCATCGGACCGGAGGCGGCCGCGCTGGGAGGCCGCGGCAATGGCGACGTTCTCATGTCGGCTTCGTCGTCCGGTAAGTCATCGCGGCAGTGGTAGCGGCGCTATAATTGTTATCGTGCACAATTAGCAGCCAGCTGGCCGGTTCCTTGCGTCAGCATCCGTTAACGTTAACGAGCGTCGCGTCAAGCGAATGCGTGGTCGTGGTTCCCACTGCATCCAGTTTTCGACGCACAACCGAGCTGAGCCGGCTCACGATCACACGATCGAGTATGTGCGTGCGTGTGTTCTTGAATGCTTGTCAGTTCGATGTGCTCCCGCATCCGTATATGCACCTAGGCTATCAGGTCTAGCAATAAAAATCCATTTTATGTTATATTGTAACCATGCTCATGCAATAAGGTTTAACAAGTTTGGCGAGCCATTTCAGGAACTCAATCCCAGCATTCCGATCTCCTTCAAAATTAATTTTCAGACTCGACAAATTTCATGAAAACACGTTTTGAGACACTTTGTTCGTGTCTCGTGAACACGAGCCTTAAGCTAATCAAACTATGCGTTATTTCAACGGTGTTTCTATGGACTCATAGTATATCGTGAATGCACTTACCAAACTAAACGAAAAACATACCTACAATAGTAGCAACATAATTACGAATTTATTAATATTTAGTTTTTGGCGAGAGGCGATGTGTTCACGGGCTTTTGATGATTGACTAAATACTAAATACCAAACCGGCGGAACTAAACTGAACGGTTACGCGTGACCACCCTATGGTCTCTAAAATCATTTCACAAATCGTTTGGTATTTAGTGAATGAACATAACTCAATCATCATAAGTCCTCGAAAACATCGGCTCTGGCTAAGAACCCAAATATAAATTCATTCGTCATTTTGTTGCCACTAATGTAGGGGTGTTTAACCTGTTGTGGATACAATTTGGTTTTCAAGCCATATCTTTAGATCAAGAAAATATTCATGAGAACATGTGTATACTAATATAATTCCTAGAAACAAAGCTAACTACTGGTGAA
>JANTBZ010042207.1:0-30289 GCA_024741255.1 Exechia fusca
CGACCGGTTCGCATCGCAGTACAGCGAGAAATCGAGCGCCGTGCGTCTCCTTCTCCTCCACGCCCTCCTCCGATCTCCATTACAAACGACTTTCGTCGCGTTTTCGTGCCGTACAAATCGACGACGGACGATTTTCGGACACACATCATACATATGCGACGACAACGACGACAACGCGAGCTCTCGATCGCAAATCGAACATTTATCGTTACATCGATCGCGCCAGAATTCCGTCGCTTCGAACGCGCGTCATTTCCGCTAGTTTCTGTGGGGCATTGCGAATTTGGATATTGAATGGGCGCGAACGCAGACTGCGGCAGCGACAGCAGTTATCCAACAACGAAAGTGTCACTCTGGGCTCGACGAGAGTGCTGACGCCGCAAACGGTTCGTGCAGTGCGCGCGCGCGCGTAATTGACGTGTGTGTGTGTGTGTGTGTGCGATTGGATGTTTCTGTGAATGCGGGCGCGATCGCCGTCGTCCCAACGCGCCAACGATTTCCGCGCCAGTGCAGCAGTTGCGTCTGATCGTGAACTATTCGCGCACGCGCCAGTTGATGTGTGTGTGCACGCTTATGCAATTCGCGATCGCAAGCTGTGGATGGATGGATGTGTGTGTATGATCTAACGACGTGAGACGACACACATACACAAATACGAACACAACACTCTCGCAGTGGGACAAACACGGGCGCACACGAAATTGTGTAAGACCGATATCGCGACTGTGTATATGCGGTTGGGCCTTCGTCGATGGTGCGCGCATAGAAAGTCCAACACCCAGCACCAGCACAACCATCGCGCATCGTCATCATCGCGACAACGCGAACCTCGCGCGCGAGCTTGGATTACGAAACACCCGAACATATCACAGCAGCAGCAGCAACAGCAGCAGCAGCCGAACTATCACAACACGGCCTCGACGTCTGCGCGTCGGCCTTTTCATTATGGATGGCCACGACTCGGGTGTATCGGACGTGAAAATATGGATAATTTTTAATATGTGAAGTAAGTGGAATTTCGCCGCGAACCGGTGTGACCGACTGGTTTTCGCTCGGAGCTCACATAGAGCTCATAATTATCAATTAGCGTCCCACCATGCGACCATTACGAGTCCAGCAAATGGCTTTATGCTCGTGATTATGCCGATGTGTGTGGATGTTTATCATCGTTTATTGATGCACTATCATAATGTCGGGCGCAAGACATGAACAAACTCTCTTGTTCGAGCCGCCGGCAATGATATATTGAGCACGTGTGCATACAAAGTCGTTCAATAGGACTATAAAGATTCGACGTATTTGGCATAACTTTTTAAACATGGCAGATTCCACTATAAAACAGAAATGGGGATTGGATAGATGGATGGCCTATGAATTGGTCGATCCAATTTGACGTCGACGAAGACGGTCATGAAATAAGCCGAAGCACTTCGCAAGATTTGAGTCAAGTTTGTGCTTTGGTTTAAAATTTCTGGGGTATAACGGAAGTTCGGACATTAAGAAAGTGTTCTGCAACCTCGTTGAGCAACATTAATTTATCATCGAAACTATTGGAAGTCCATGTGGAAAAAAAAATACAGTACGACATAAAGCCAGTGTGTGTGCTGTGAGGCTGAGTGTGTTTATGTGCAAAGTGAGTGCGCTTTTTATGTAATCACACTCACCATGCCCACCACACTCGGCGTATGCAAATCAGAAAGAGAGTTGAAAAGCGCTCGAAACGCGGTGTACGTGCTTACGCACTGCATCTCGAATCGTATGTGCGGCGCCCGTTTGGTGACGACATCTGCCGCCTGCTTGCGTGTGTGTGAGTGTACATAAGTGTACTATACCATGCGACACTCGTGCGTAAGAGTGTACAATTAAAATGTATGCCACTAGGTACGGTAAAGCGAGGCATTGGGCCACCGGCACAGCGCTGGTCAAAGTCGCCAGCGGCAACGGTGGCGACTCGCGCGGTGACACACATCAGGTAGCCACGCGAACACGCCAGCAAACCGCATTTGGCTTGCAGCATAAATCTTGTGCAGTGTGCAACGTTGGTACATTGCGTAGTTATTGTAAAACCACTTCGGCAAGGTTGATTCTTACATGTGCACAGCACAGCACGAACGGCAAACAATGAAATGGAAAACACACTGCGCGCGTGTATTTCGTATGTCAATATTTAATGTATTGTCGAAATAACGAAAAATCGCGCGCGTTGCCTGCATCGCGTGGATTGTTGTTCACTTATGGCATAAGTGCAGAACTGTGTTCACTGAATGCGCGAGTCAATTTACGTGCGATTCCATTTGAGAATGCACAAAAGAATAAGCGCACACACATTTGATGCGCACGTCTGTCCACATCTGTGCGATGACAATCTCCATTTGTGCAACCAGACAAGCAAACTATGCATAATTTATGAGAATAAGACCTTGAAATCCGTAGTGTGTGAACAGAAATGTGCACTCTCACTCGTGTGCGAGATGTTTGAAATCGAAAGTCAGTGCAAAATAACGTGCGATTGTGTGCGCTCTCCTCTCAGTTTTTGTTTAGTGCGAATTTCTGTAACACAGAACAAGTGTTGATAGTTATGTCACATCAAAACGTCAATGAATCAACATGGCAAACTTATGCGGCTGATAATCCAGCCTCAAGTTTTCGCAACAGTGAACTGGAAATGGTGCTCTCGTACACCAAGTAGTACACCTTTCATTCAGTACATGTGCATACAAAGTAAACTACACATGGCTGTGAGTTCTGCTTCGATCCACTCGACTAGACCGCGACGACGACGACGACGATCGCACGTTGATCGCCAACTGGAAATGGTATTTTCGGTGGATTCGCACGCAAGCCATTTACTCGGCATTTTAGTCCCATTGTCGGCGATGCATCCGGCCGAAGTCCGTGCAGCAAACCGACAGGCGGAAAACGTTTAATGGGCGCAAAACGATGTGGTGGAAAAATAAACAGCGCAGTCGTAATCGAAATATGTTCCATACACAATCGCGGTGTTTGTCTGCTCGAGGCTAACATGCACTTGTGCATACAGAGAGTGTTTGATGTGGAGCGTCGTTAGCGAAAGACGTAATAGTGGCCATCTTTAACGATCAGCATAATTTCGACGTGTACGTGCTCCGTAGGCATCGAAAGCATATTTATGCATTTCATACTACACGTAGCGCGTTGACGTTGACGCTCGCGTAATTCGATCCTAAATTGAATCGAGCTAAACGTAACGAGCTACAATCTGAAGCAAAGCAACATTATACGAACTGAATGCTCCATTTAACCGTTCGATGGTTCGATGTCACGCTTACCTAAGCCCAACCATGCGCCATGCACCGTGCCAATCGACATTATATGTACATTGTTCGGGTGGTGCACATAGACAATGAGCGAAAGTGTGTTAATCGACAGCATTGAGAAGATAAATATTGTACATTCGACTCTCGGTTGGAAACTAATGCCATACGTACATATTTCAATCGCACACAGTACACATCTCGACACCGCAGCCGACGCCAGAGAAATGCACCACGCTGTCCAGCTGCCAAATCCTACCAAAGCTTCACCCTCGAACACTTTACACCACTGTCCTCAACCGCACTCGGCTACTGCCGCTGCAACTGCCTCACAACCACCACCACCCACAACAACAACAACACCGTCACTATGGTGCTCAACCTGCTCGTCGCCTCCACCATCATCAAGTCCACATTCGGCGTGGTCACAACCAGCCTCTGGCTCATACCACTCATGCTTGCGGCCATCTCCTTCTATCGCTACGACCGCCTCGACCCCGAATCGCGCACCATTGACCAGCAGCAGCTGTTCGGCCGGTACGATTTCATCGTCGTCGGCGGCGGCTCGGCCGGCGCCGTCGTCGCCAATCGGCTGTCGGAGGTGGCGCACTGGAACGTGCTGCTGCTGGAGGCCGGCCCCGACGAGAACGAGATCAGCGACGTGCCGTCGCTGGCCGCCTATCTGCAGCTCAGCAAGCTGGACTGGGGCTACAAGACGGAGCCGTCGAACTCGTCGTGTCTGGGCATGAACAACAACCGGTGCAATTGGCCGCGCGGCAAGGTGCTGGGCGGCAGCTCGGTGCTCAACTACATGCTGTACGTGCGCGGCAACCGCAACGACTACGACCACTGGGCGTCGCTGGGCAACCCCGGCTGGGACTACGACAGCGTGCTGCCGTACTTCAAGAAGTCGGAGGACAACCGCAATCCGTATCTGTCGAAGAGCGCGTACCACGGACGCGGCGGCTACCTGACCGTGCAGGAGTCGCCGTGGCACACGCCACTGGTGGCGGCCTTCGTCGAGGCGGGCACCGAGCTGGGCTACGACAATCGCGACATCAACGGCCGCTTCCAGGAGGGCTTCATGATTGCGCAGGGCACCATCCGGCGCGGATCGCGCTGCAGTACCGCCAAGGCGTTCCTGCGGCCCATCCGGTTGCGCCGCAATCTGCACGTGGCCATGCACTGTCAGGTGACGCGCGTGCTGATCGATGCGGCGCAGCAGCGCGCCACCGGCGTCGAGTTTTTCAGGCACGGCAAGCGCCACCATGTGCTCGCCGGCCGGGAGGTGATCATGTCGGCGGGCGCCGTGAATTCGGCGCAGCTGCTGATGCTGTCGGGCATCGGGCCGCGTGAGCACCTCGAGGCGAAGGGCATTGCGGTGGTGCGCGACTTGCCGGTGGGCGAGAACATGCAAGACCACGTGGGCATGGGCGGAATGACGTGGCTGGTCGACAAGCCGGTTGCGATCGTTCAGGATCGCTTCAATCCGGCGACCATTACCAATCAGTATGTGCTGAACGAGCGTGGTCCGATGACGACGCTGGGCGGCGTCGAGGGACTGGCGTTCGTGACGACGCCGCTGGGCAACAGCTCGATTGACTGGCCGGACATTCAGTTCCACATGGCGCCGGCGTCGATCAACAGCGATGCGGGGGCGCAGGTGAAGAAGGTGCTGGGCATCAAGGAGGCCATCTACCAGGAGGTGTACCGGCCGATCGCCAATCACGACACGTGGACGATAATGCCGCTGCTTTTGCGGCCGCGGTCGCGCGGCTGGATCCGGTTGCGCAGCAAGAACCCGTTCCAGTTTCCGCTGATCGATCCGAAGTACTTTGACGATCCGTTCGATGTGGCGACGCTGGTGGAGGGCGCCAAGATCGCGATGCGCGTGGCCAATGCGCAGGTGTTCCGGCAGTTCGGGTCGCGCATCCACCGGATACCGTTGCCCAATTGCAAGCAGTTCGTGTACCTGAGCGACGAGTATCTGGAGTGTCACATCCGGACGATCTCGATGACGATCTACCATCCGGTGGGCACGGCGAAGATGGGGCCGGCCTGGGATGCGGAAGCGGTTGTGGATCCGCGGCTGCGCGTGCACGGCATCGCCGGACTGCGGGTGATCGATGCGAGCATCATGCCGACGATCAGCAGCGGCAACACGAATGCGCCGGTGATTATGATCGCGGAGAAGGGGGCGGATTTGATCAAGGAGGACTACGGAGTGGGCGGAATGAAGAAGGCGGATGTGGTGGTGTGAGACGAAGACGGAGACGTTAAACGCCAGAGGACGGATGAGACGGCGAGAACAGCGAGCGGAACAACGAGTTAAAGATTGCCATAGCTGCGCGACGGACGCCAGAAGAGAGAGTGCTGGATTAAATTCTTCATGATGTTGATTATATTTATAAATAGTGCTAAGCAAGTCATCAGAAAAGCATCTTTATTATTTATACGAATATATTGCATAAGTGTTATCCGAATTAATAAATTATGATTGTACAGATAAGGACGAGTTCATGAGCTTATATAATTCCGCTTTATGAATATAGAGAGAGATAGAGACACTCGATATTCGCATGTAAACGGATTTATTAATATAATGGTACAGGGATTCTTTTGATCTTTGCTAGTGATTTCATGCATCTTTCAGGCATCGGACAATTATACATATTCGTCGCCCATCTGAGAAAATCGCAATTTCAGCTGCTCTCGTGGTGACACCTGTGTAATGATGGCGGAACTGTGCAATGCAGATTCGAGAGTAGCCGGAACGTAAGCACGTTTCAACTAAACGCCGGCAGGTGGCGCACTGCGAATAGGAGATGAGCGGGCATATTGAATGCGGAGATAATCTCAGACACTAACCACAACCACCCTGAAGACTGGAATTCTCCAACGTGTATGCTATCCAAATTTCCAAATTATTTTGAAAAATAAATAATTAAATTGTAAATAATTAAAATTGTAATAATTAATTTTGTTAATTATAACTGTTGGCATGCACTCTATCGGCTTCACCACACAGGCGATTGTCCAACGACCAAGCAAATCTATCCGTGATAGGGATTGTAAATCGTAACCGTATGAATTTATGAATAACATGTTATCATCACAAATTACCACCAATATTCCAACTTGTACCAAATGCGTTTCATAGCTATTGCTACATGCTATCGAAACTCGAAACGCAACAAATTTTAATAGATTGTTCCAATCGAGTAAGCCATGAGAAGTCTTTCGTAATAAGTGCGTATACAGATCTAAATACGATCATCACACTGTAAGCATTACTTGCACAAATGCGCGTCTTCGATTCTTCGGCAGCGCCATTCCCTAAACCAACACAGTCTCCATGTATCACGATGACCGGCTCTCGCAATACTCAATAACATAATTCATCAACTCATCGGCATCGACGGAATTATTTACAGCCGTAAGTGGAAATGCGAAACGCAGCACGCGTACGCGTGCGCCGATATATTTAATTCGAAGTGACATGTAAGAATGTCAGGTCGTTTTTGTGCCGTCCGAATTCTTATCGAGAACGACGCGACGCCTCGACGGGGTTGGCTCTTCATTTTACATAGGATTCAAATTCACTCCAAGGAGACCGACCGACGACTGGATAGCACTGGAATATGTAATGCATATAAATATTGAAACGTGTGTGCGTGAAACGTAATAATAAATCCTGCTCTGAACTGAACGCTGCATGCACGAGAGATGCAATGTACTACGTGACATTTTTGAACGGTACGCGCCGGCACAGTGTAATTTATCGCGACCGACACGATCCAATAACGTGGCCTGGGCTTCATGAACACGGCCGGCCGGCAGATTCACCAAGGAATTGTTTCAGTGTCACGAGACGGGAGCTGTGAACTCGGTCGGTAGCTCGTCGTTGGCGTTAATTATTATAATCATCCACCATAAAACACCCTCGTCAAAGCGCTAAACGAGCTTTGCTTAGCATTTTACAACTCGGATCATATAATCACAAGACTAACAATGCCACCAGCGATCATTCAATTATTATCCATCCATCGTAACATCCGGCGCAGTGTCTGCACCTGCTCATGTGCGAGTGTGTTGAGTGTATGAGTGTGCGTGGGGGTTAGCGCGCGCAGCATCTCGGCGAAGTCTTCAAATAGTGAGTTGGTATCTACGATTGTAGTGCTACTAGATCTAATTGAGATTTAATCAGCTATTTAGTGGCAACTGGCGTAACAATAAACACATACACATATACACATAGACGCATAGCGCCATCAAGGTCGTGTCCACGACCTTCTTCAGCAAAACGGTCAAATCACGATCGCATGACGAAGCGCAATACGCTCGTGCAGGCCTGCAAATGTGCGCCGCGTATGTGGTAGACTTGAAGCTATGTTGTACCAAGACGTACTATACTATTGAAAGTATATCAACCCGAAAGCAACGAACTAGAGATCGACTCGCTCTGCTGGTCTTGGCTGTGACGCACTGACTCTATGTTGTAGTCCATGTGGAATGTGCGCGCACTAGTGACTGCAGTACCGGTAGGATTTAATAAAACCGGTATTACGGTGTTAACAAATGACCAATACCGGTTTATAGCGGTGCCAAAAAGGTGACATTTCGGCGGAAAAGCTCGCATATAAATCCGAAGCTTCCCACAAAACAATTCTGTTACCGAAAATGCTCGTCATGACTCGTTGCTAGTTGACGGAATCTTCAATACAGTATTGTATGTTGTATGCAAATTCTAGCAGTTTCTCTCGAGCAACACCGTTCTCAAAAATCTACTTTCGAAACATATTTCGAAAACTCACGGAATCCGAACAGTTGAAGTATTTTTTTTACAATTTAGATAGTAAAAATGAAAAAAATACCGTTATTTTCCTGAAAACAATGATTTACAAAAAAATTCTTAAAGCGAAATATCTGTTAACCGGTATAAACCGGTATAACAATCAGTAGCATGCACCACATCATAGCGTTCTATGCTGTGAGCGCTCATTCAACCGATCTGGCGTTCGCCGTACTGCCGAGGACTTTGTGTGTCACGCAAATTACCCGAATACGTGACGTGCAACGAACAAAGTGTTTTCCACCGATAAGAAGCTTCGTTCATATGGCACACACGACACTCTTCCTCATAGCTCGTGCCTGTTTTTACGATTCCTCTGGACTAAACACCAGTTACTATACTATCAAACCGTCCCGACACACGGAACCCGGAACGCAACAACGTGTGTCTTAACGAATATGAAACGATCTGCCATTATTATTAATGCTCTGGTCATTTAGAATAAACCCCGCACACACACACACCCTATCCTGATCGCATCGCAGTCACGAAACCGCACATGACGATGCGTAATTCTCCGCAGATTCGCACTTACTCCGTTCGTTGGCAGCCGCCGCAGCCGCCGACGGCGCCGGCTCAATTCATCACCAGCAACAGAACAAACATGTGCAACATTATGTGCACAAAGCCGATCTGCCGCGCCATCGGCAGGCGTTGCCGGTTGCATCGACTCGGCGAAATTACTTCCGATTCAATTTTCTCTGTCATTGCGATACTCATCTTCTGCCCGAACAAACGACCACCTGAGCATATTTCCGTGCGACTAAAAATAGCCCGGCGCACGGAGCAAGTATTACAAAAAATAATTTACATTTATTGACTCCGAATTGGTGCACGCGTTCACGCGTTCTCGGGTGTGCACACACACACGCACGCTAAATCACCTCAGGGTGCCGCACGCGCGCTTGCTCGCTCGCTCAGCGAATTAACCTCGGTAGCGACGAAGTTTTCTTCGAAGAGATGTGCGGCTGGCTGGCTCGTGAAATTGAGCTGGGTAAATGGGTGTATATGCTCGCCGCATGCTCTCATAACATTGCAAACCCGTTTTTCCGCGGGCTCCAATTAGGATATTCGCGGATGTATGAGAGTGTAATCAGTTTTCATGCTGCTGAAAAGCATAACGGACGTCGGATTACGCATCCAAGACAACCACACATCATCGTCCGACGCATGTTGTTTGAGCTCGGCAAACATGTCGTCAGTACACAGACGATTAACAACAACGACTGTCCAACACACACCCGGACCACCGATGACGATTTAACTGGTCAATTATCATCAATTCGATGGTTAACAAAAGATTGGTGTTTGCACACTCATTTGAATCCGCGTCATCGCTCGTCGCTGATGGTTTATGTTTGCGCGCGGGTATCGCGTCGTATGAGCGCGGGCAAATGTTGACCGATGTCGCGCGAGCGCGTAATTAGCTCGAGATAATTACTCGGAAACAGGTAGCTCGGATAATTTTTTTGTATTGTACACATTCGCGTTATTGAAAGTGCACGTGAACAAATAAAACAGGATTTTATATTATTCATCTTCGTAAATAGTCATTATTTCTCACGAAATTCATAAATAAATCATAATCGTGGCGCCGTTCTTATTATTCTGCCAGCATCATTTATACGTTGCACAGCGGCCAAGCAATTAAAAAATACTTGACATTATGTGCGATTACACGAACCATTACTCTTCTCGACGAGACCAGAGAACCGGCGAGGCGCTCAGCAGAACCCGCACTCGCACAACAATTCGATACGTTCTTGCCGCCGCAGCGAATCGTGGGCAAGTCGAACGTTAATGTTGCACTGTTGCACAAATGAAATGTTGCGCATCCATTGCCTTGAACTGGAAAAATGCACATAGTGCTTTGCGCCGTGAGCGCGCTCGCTTGCGAGCAGACTGAACAAATCGTTTCGGTGCCGTTGCCATCGAGTGCATCAGCAAGTCGCGCCTCTTTCCGCCCAACCCGCCGCACAAACTACCGCGCACACTTCGAGTTAATTGATAAATAATTCGCGTTCGCGGCCGCATCTAGCCGATGCAACATTTAGTAGCGTGAGCGCGCGCTCTCGGGCCAAGAGCCAAGAATAATTACGAATGTTTATGCACAAAACCCGTTGCCGTTGACATATTCACTCAAAACCAAACGCTCGTCGGCATACAAAACGTTCGTCAACGCGCCGGCGAGTGTTGATTGATCGTGCAGAAACCGATTGGCCAATAGATCGTGTATTGGCCAGGGCCACGTTTGGGCTCTAAACGCACGTACGATGCTTGAGATGTTGTTTGTTAGTTCTTGCGCACCAACTGCGCAAATATGTTGCGCGTCATCGGAGCGCATTCACAGAAGATGCATGCATGCTGATCACCGTTCAGTAGCCGTGTTGCGGTCGCGACACGCATGCACTTGATCGGCGACGCGTGATCGGATGCATAAACCGCTGAGAGACAACTCACACACACACACACGAGAGGCACACGAAGTCCGATGGAATTCGCGAGATTTCGCAAACGCGCACGACGTGCGAGCGTTCACGTCGCACGCGCCGATCCGACCACCACCACCAACCACCAAACCACCAACACCACTACACTACAATGAGCCCACCTGTCGCGCTCGTGTGCGCGTCAAGCTCGAAGTGCGCGCGCGCGCGATCGCCGACCGACGCTTCTGATTCTGATCAGTCTGATCAGTCTGTTCATTCGAAGTGGTTTGGTATTAAAGCGCTCGCATCGCAGCCAGCCGGTCGCAGACCATCGTCGCGTTCTGAAACCTGTGCACCGTGTCGCCGATCGACGCCCGCGTCTCCGAAAATCATCGTCGTCGTCGTCGTCGTTGTGCGAGATCGCGATCGTCCGCGATCGTCCGCGAGCGCAGTGAAAGTGAAACGTGCTCGTCGCGCTGCAAGAGCGGAGACCAGTTTCGTGACCGTGAACTTGAACGATTTTTACGAGCGCTTGAGCTTGGGCGAATGCGCGCGTGCCAGTGTGTGTACGTGTCTGTGTACGTGTGTGTGTGTGTGTGTGTTCGGTAACACCGCTCGAGGCGAAGATCACCAAAACGTGTTTTATTCGACGACGAATATGCGAACGTATGTGAAAAATACACCGTAACAACACACGAGTCGAGAAAGTGCTGTGCAATAAACGATTTACGAACCCGCCCCGAATAAACACTCGACGTGACACACGAGACACAACAACCAGAACAAACAAACATCCTTAGACAATGT
Source organism: Exechia fusca (assembly GCA_024741255.1). Taxonomy (NCBI): domain Eukaryota; kingdom Metazoa; phylum Arthropoda; class Insecta; order Diptera; family Mycetophilidae; genus Exechia; species Exechia fusca. The sequence continues at coordinate 11,382 of JANTBZ010042207.1, forward strand.
TACGCTACATTCTACTCGCCTGTGCGGCGATCGCGGCCGCCTTGCTCGTCCGACCGCCGGCCACCGCGGACGCCCAAATCATCCAGTCCGTGCTCAACTTCCTGCGCCAGGGCCAAGAGAATCTCGCCCGCGAGTCCCATCCGACCGGCGCCGACATGGCCGAGTTCGACTTCATCATCGTGGGCGCCGGCACCGCCGGCTGTGCGCTGGCCAACCGGCTGTCGGAGAACCCCGAGTGGAACGTGCTGCTGATCGAGGCCGGCGACCACGAGAACCTGCTGATGGACGTGCCGCTGATGGTGCAGTATCTGCAGCGGAACCGCGACGTCGACTGGTCGTATCGCACGCAGCCGAGCAACACGTCGTGCCTGGGCATGAAGAACAACCGGTGCAATTGGCCGCGCGGCCGCGTCATGGGCGGCTCGTCGGTGCTGAACTACATGATCTACACGCGCGGCAACCGGCGCGACTACGATCGCTGGGCGGAGATGGGCGCCGAGGGCTGGAGCTACGCGGACGTGCTGCCCTACTTCAAGAAGCTGGAGAACAGTCGCGTCGAGACCTCGGATCCGGAGTACGCCGGCCATGGGGGGCCGCTGACCGTGTCGGAGGTGGAATGGAAATCGGATATAGCCCGCGCGTTCGTGGCGGCCGGCCGCGAGAAGGGGCTGCCGTATGTGGACTACAATGGGCGGACGCAGGTTGGCGTGGCGTATCTGCAGACGAGCACCGACCACGGCAAGCGGGCCAGCTCGAATGTGGCGTACCTGTACCCTATTCAGGGGCGCCGCAATCTGTTTGTGCGCAAACTGACATCGGTGACAAAGATTCTGATCGATCGGACGACGAAGACGGCTGTCGGCGTGCAGTACATGAGCGGCGGACGCATTGGGACGGTGCGCGCGAAGCGCGAGGTCATCGTGTCGGCGGGCGCGATCAATTCACCGCAGCTGCTGATGCTGTCGGGCATCGGGCCGAAGGAGCATCTGGTGCAGATGAAGATCAAGCCGGTGGCCGATCTGCCGGTCGGCTACAATCTGATGGACCACACGGCTCCGGGCGGACTGACGTTCACGACGAACGCGTCGACGTTGAGCCTAGCGCGAATCACGCAGTCCGCCATCCCGGAGTTCATCAAGTACACGAACCGGGGCCGGGGGCCGCTGAGCTCGGTGGGCGGCTGCGAATCGCTGATCTTCGTCGATCTGGAGGACGAGACCAACGATTTGGACGGTTATCCGGACATTGAGCTGCTGCAGACGGCCGGCTCGCTGCACTCGGCACCGAATCTGAAGAGCATATTCGGCATCAAGGACGCCATCTACGAGGAGATGTTCGCGCCGCTGGCGGCGCGCAACGTGGACGCGTTCATGGTGTATCCGATGGTGTTGCGGCCGCGCAGCCGCGGTCGCATCATGCTCAAGTCGCGCGAACCGTTCCAGTATCCGATGATCTACTCCAACTACCTGAGCGATCCGTACGACATGCACGTGTCGGTGAACGGCATCAAGCGGACGATCGAGCTGATGGACACGGAGGCGTTCCGCAAGATCGACGCCCGCCTGTACGATGTGCCGATACCGACGTGCGCGCACCTGGGCTTCGCGACGGACGCGTACTGGGAGTGCCACACGCGCCACTTCACGTTCACCATCTACCACTATTCGGGCACGTGTAAGATGGGCGCGGCCAACGATCCGTCGGCGGTGGTGGATCCGCGGCTGCGCGTGCGCGGCGTCGGCGGGCTGCGCGTGGTCGACGCGAGCATATTTCCGGAGATCATGTCCGGCCACCCGAATTCGGGCATATATATGATTGCCGAGAAGGCGGCGGACATGATCAAGGAGGACTGGGCGAATGCGGTGTAGAGCGGAGCAGAGCAGAGCAGAGCAGAGCGGTGGAATTTGTATAGTGTATAGTGTCTATGTAGCGACTGAGACTGTTTTGAATTGCGTGTGCCAGCGCAAACCGAATGTGCAATGTTCTTAGTTATGTAAATACGATATATGGTAATTCGAATAGTCATAAACGAGTTATTTGTAAATGCTTGTTAGATTGTAACGCGATTTTGTGAATTGGTATAACAATAAAGGTGCGATCCAGATCGAATGGTTCGAATGGTGTTTAATTGTCGAGCTTCAGTTCACGTGCGGCTTCAATGCACACAGCTGCTTCGTACTGGATTGTTCCAAGATTGCGAAATTCCCGATCCGAGCAAATTGCACACACACACACATGGCAAGGTTGCGGCGTGCGGCCTGCCGCATGTGAGTGTGTGTAAATTGTAAAATAATTGTGTGCGTGTGTGCGGAGCGTTCGCGCCGTTGGGAAGCGAGATTGGACTAATTTGAACCGACGGCAATGACGACGATGATGGTGATGATTACGGTGGCACTTGCTGCTTGCTTGCACAGACGCACACACACACACACACAACGTCTACCAGCCGCCTCAAGCAGCGGGACGTGTCGCAATTGCGTCAGATCCAATTTGCATTAGAACGTGTGCTCGTGTGCGCACGCGATTGTGTGTACGTCCAACACCTGAGCGACATTTCCAAGTAAGTGATGGCTGCTAGGCAATAATGCACACGACAAATTGTAATCGGTTATTCACTCATTGTTCGCTGGATGGATGCCCTGCATGTGCTGGTCAATCGCTGATCGACCGCATCAATACCAATCAACGCGAACGACGTTGCTAATCGTGATCGCCGTATGATATTAGTGAGAACTGAGAGCAAAAAGATAAACGTAATAAATAGAGTAGATGCCCCCTAAATCGGACACTCGCTAAATTTAAAAATCGACAATAAATATAGAAGGAATATATGGAACATGGAACATGGATAAATATTACGAATATTACGCTTATGTTTTTATCTTCAAAATTTCAAGAATTTTGTCTGACTTTGTAAATTTTGCATTTTCGTGAAAAATAATGTTTTTTGACATGGCATCAGACATAGACATAAAATATATACACAAATAATTGTCAGCTTCATCTGATAGAAAATGTGATGTCATTTTGTTTTTTAGATACTTTTCGTAAAATAAGACGCATACTTCATTCTTCAAACATCCTTCGAATAATATGTGATTTGTTAATCTCGGAAATCAATAACAATCGTGTTACGCAGGCTCTCGAATAATGTGATCGGCACACATTTTGAAACGATGAAAGCCTCCGGCTTTTCGTATTCAGCAGAGTGCCGTTAGTTGATTCATAAAAACTATGTATGAACAAAGTGTGAACAGTGAAATTGTATAACTGATATGATTTTTGTTTTGGCAAATCGATTGGAAAATACAACCCCGATCGGTGTTTTACGAAAAATATCCGATTGAGAGGCCATCTACTCTATTAGTGACAACCGAGAGCGAACAGGTTCACGTAATAAATACACTCGATTTATGACGCTCCGACGTCGACACCGCGTATGCATCGTCGCGCCGAGACGAGAGTAGTCATGAACTTGTCGACGCTCGCGGAGCAATGTCACAGACACACAAAAAACCTAAGCGTGCGCGAATTTAAATCAACCCCACACTCGCTCGTAGCTCGGCCGAGCGAACACGAGCGCACAAAAACCGCGTGGCTGGCATCATACAGCAGTGATCAGTGGCAAACATCGCCAAATCGGCTTCTGGGTTATAAGCACTTTGACGCGGCTCAGCGAGCGCCAATGTCAACAGCCACATAATACAAAACATACAAAACATTGGCACTGTGTGGCTCACTGACACCCATCGTCACACAAAAGCACACACACACATAACATACACATGTTTGACCCGTCTAACTAGGTGATTTAAACAATACCGGATGCTCTAGAGCATGGTGGGAGCCATGTATTGAAATCGTTCGTGACACCGGAGCACAACGAAGATGGCCAATGTCGCTCAGCATTATCAGCAGTCCGAACGACATTCTTCAACTCGATTCAACTCAATCGGGACCCCGCATGTTCAATCGGTCGCACAATGTGCGAATCGACGACGGTCAAGAATCAGAATCGGCACCGCCAGCAATCGAGAGCGATTCAGCCACACATGTTGTGTCACACTGTTCAATGTCTACGGCGGCTCGCGGAGACTCGCCAAACGTGTTTTGTAACATTATACTATGCTAATATATAATTGTAGTTGATATTTGTGAATTCTTTTTTGCAGCTAGCGAACACGAACACGCACACGCTTGGCGTTGGACCGACGCAAACCCGTTCTTTAGCTGCTCGCTGTCCGAGAAATATCATGCACTGCTCGCTGGTCTAGTCAATCGGTTTGCACGCACAGCAAAAATGGAAGAAAAATCAGAACATTAATATAAGTTCATGTATACGTTGCGACCACGCCACGAGTCGTTCGTTCTAGGTATGCAATTATCTGCTCAGAACTTCAGCTGTGCGACAGGACAAACGGCAAAACGCATGCCGTGAAATAAACAATAAAAGTGTCGGCCACAACAAGTTGTAGTATGTAGTAGGTTCGCGTGCATGCGGTTTGGAAACTCTGCACCGCTGCTGCAGCCGCGCAACCATCGGCGGTGGCTATAAAGTGTGCGTTTTAATCGCGATGCACGCGGGCGACACAACACACGAAGCACACGCATCACAACATACTGTTACCGTCGGTAATCACGATTGTGGCGCATTTTATGGCATCGTAATGCGAAATCCTACTTGAACATTGAATGCAGTAAAATGAATCACCATAGTAGTTGGTTACAGATGTATTCATAACGAGTACAAGAAATCACAACATTATTTAATCACATTGGTCACACATTGGTCGAAATATTATATTATAGTAAAAGTGGCCCTAAACGCTTTATTTAATATCATTATTATCAACACAGCAAAATTATTCCAAGCGATCGAACGGCGGCTATAACTCATGTACCTTTTTTTAATAATGCGTTCGAGTTTGGGTTCACTGAACCCAGTTTGATTGTACAGATACGAATAACGGGCGTGTCAACTGTCAACTCTAGTTTAGGTATTTCAACCTTGTAAAACTATGAGCAATACTTATAGCCCGTCGATTTTATGCAAAAAACTAAACATTATAGTGGTTATTAGTTTTTAACTTAATATTATATTGGTATGAACAGTTCAGGCTATGTGGGTCCACAACATCTCGAAACACATTAAATCTGTGGCCGCATCGTGGCGAATATTCTGGGACACTCTTTATATTCGCCATCTCGCTCTCTCAATCGTTCAAACCCCAACCCATTCCAGAGTGTGCTAACCCACCACCCCATTACCACCCACCATTGAAAGAAAGCTCTGCAGCTGCACAGTGCTTTCACTACATGCATTCGGAAAACCCAACCCTGCTGCTCGCAAGTGCGTACAGCCCTCCCAAACAGAACGTTAGCAACGTTAGAGCGCACCGAAAGTTCTATATAGAGTGACCATATTCCCACACCGAATTCCGTGCACAACGACGACGACGACGACGACGACGCAAGGACTGGCACGACTGGCGCACGCACAAGGCGAGACAGTTTGGCGGCACTGAACACATTTACCACTCGACAACGGCGGTGGTGCTTTCACAAGCACACACACGCGCATCGCATACGACATCGACGGTATGTTGTAAATCGTCGTCGTCGGGCTGGAGAGGAAAACTCGGTTCGCTTACGCTTTCCTTTTGCACCGCTCGCGTACACACAACATTGACGTCAGTGTGTCAGCCGGAGCGAGTCGAAGCGAGCCGAGTCACCATCACGCAGAGCGCGAACGGCAGCCAGTCAGTCGGCACTCGTCTGGCCCGTTTTCCCGTGCAGCCAACGTTTGAGCCACGCACACATTGGGCGGAGTACCGCGCGCGCTCATTCGAACGCATTCCCCGGGTGTGTTTCGCGGCGCATTGCGCGGAAAGTGCCTCCCCGCCCGTAATAATATCGGAAAAATACAATCGGGCGGAAAATCGAAACAACGCGTCGCGTGTTTGGTGTGTGTGTGTGTGTGCGTGTCTGTGTGCGTCCCTGTATGTACGAAATTCGGGTCATACAAGAGTCGCCGCCACCGTCGGTGACGTCGAGTCTGCGCTGGTGTTTGTGTTGTTGTGTTGTTGTTTGAACTGGGAGCTGGGGGGCGGTCAGCGTGTTTATTGCGTGAGACGGAGTCGTGTATTTTTCGGATGTTGTGTGTGACATAATACCATCGGATATATTGTAGTTCCTGTCCGAGTGTGTGTGTATTTTTGAAACTATGCCCGATTTTCTTGCATAATGTCCACCGTCAGAACAATTGAGGCAGTCGCGTGAACAAGTGCACGCAATTGTGCTCGCAGTTTGAAACCGGCGACGGCATCCGACAGCCGCGGGCAGCGCGATTCGGAAAGTCAATATTTGTGCACCACATAAACAACAAGCAGGGCATCCAGGCGGGCACAGGCACACATATTCAGTCAGTAGCTTCGGGTATACTATCGAGGAGGCAACTCATAATGCTTAGTGAGTGAAATAACTTGCGTGCGCGAAAACTAAGTCACACACAATCACACAAGGAGCGAAGTTCGATTGAGAGTGTGTGTGCGAGCTTGTGCGTGTGAACGTGTGTGTGTGTGGGATTGTTTGATACGCGTCCATTATATAAACCGCACCACACACTGGAAACTGAGGAAGCGCGCCGAGCTCGCGTCAGACCGGAACGCATGCGAACGACATTAGTTGAAGCATCACAAAAGGTAGGTGATGATGAGGATGGATATCTGGATGGTCGAGCACACACAGATCGTATTGATGCGATTGGAATTCGGACTAAATGTCAACGTACGCTCGGGGTCGCTATGCAAACAATAACACGCACACATGCTCCACTCACACTCACCACCCCACACATGGTTCGGACGAGCGCGCGCGTGTTTTGGTGTGTGACGTCACGACACTCGACACTCGACACGACACCCAACACTCACGTTACAAAGCATAGCGAAACAGCAGCGCATTCTCGAGCCGCGACGAAGCTTTCGTGTTAGCGCGTTCGCGCGTACGTTTCGATGTCACCTCTACGCAAACACACCGCATACACACACACACACACACTCACATACGCAGAAGCGTCGTCGTCGTCGGCGTTGCATGCGCTCGAATAAAATATGTAAATACTTGATGCGGCGGTCGTAACCAGCCAGCCAGTAAAACACTTTCAATGCGTTCTATGCATAAACTTGTATGTTGTCGCCGCTGTCGGCGACTTTTCGTACCAGTCACATGCCCACACGCACGCCAGCCAACCAACCCATTCGGAAGGTCGTTAGGCAAAGTTACTGCTATACATATTTTCCTTTATTCGCACCACACACACACACACTCACATATCAATAATGCAATGTCTCAACAGAAATAGTAATCCCAACACTCCCAACGCATCCGCAGAGACACGACCTCAATCATCCACCAGCAGCGACAATGTGGCTTGAATAACCACACCGATCCGTCCACGCCAACGCGTCATCATCGTCCTCCGCGTCCTGCTCGCGCCCGTCCACGTCACACGACCACACACACACACACATACGCAACCTCACTGAGCAGCCGAAGCCGCCGAAGCCGTCGCCGAGATGGTCGACGAAACGGATGACGGGCGCTCGCTGAAGGAGAAGGCGCTTTTCTACACCACCGCCTTCTTCGTGCTGCTGGGCACGTTCAGTCTGTTCGCCTTCCTCTTCCTGGTGCCGTTCGTGATCGAGCCGGCGTTCACCACGATTTTCATGCAGTTCGACATCGAGCCCGCCATGTGCGTCACAACGGAGGTGGAGATGCACAAGGGCGTGTCGAACTGCTCGTGGACGTCGTGTCGCGAGGGCTGCACCAAGGAGGTGTATGAGTGCACACAGATTCGTGTCAACTACAAGACCGCCGGACAGCTGGCGTTGGCGGCCGCCTCTGCTCAGAACGGCAGTGCCGCCGCTGCCGCCGCCGGATTGCCGACACCGTCGCCGGTCGAAACGCTGGCCGCCGAGTCGGCGCGCTTCGAACGGGCGCTGCGCGAGTTCGACTATCTGGACGCGCATCTGGCGGCGAGCGGTGGCGGCAATTCTGGGGGCGGCGGAGGCGGCAGTGCGGCCAGCGGCATGCTGTCGCTGGCCGACGAGCTGGCCGCCGACGCGGAGCGCTCCGATCTGTACTCGGACCTGGACGGCATCCAGCAGACGATGGGCGGCAACGACTCGGAGTGGTTCTTCTCCGGGGCGCGGCTCTTCCCGAACGTGAAGGGCTGCGGCTATCCGCCGATGCTGAACTGCTCTATCTGGGCCAAGCAGTACCGGGCGATCGGCACCAACTACACGTGCTACTACTCGCAGGTCGATCCGAGTCTGGTGATCAGCGATCTGGATATGCGGCGGAACACACGGAATCTGGTGCTCGCGACGGCCATACCGATACCGTCGTTCATCATCTCGTGCATCTATCTGACGTTCGCGTACTTTGTGATCTACAACGAGGACGAGGAGACGGCGCCGCTGGGCAAGAATGCGGAGGACATGGCGGACGATGAGGAGGGCGTGCAGCTGGAGGGCGACGGCGATGGCGAGGAGGCTGGAGCAGAGGGCGAGTCTGGAGCTGGAGCGGACGGTGGGGACGCGGAGGCGGACGATGGCCAGACGGATGGCGGGGAAGAGATGACGAAAAGTGGTCGCGACGGCGAGGAAGAGGATGGCGAGGAAGCGGGCGCGTCGACCGGATCGGAGCCGCTGTCGACGCCCAGCAATTCGGAAATGCCGTCGTTCGGGCACCAGCTGAAGGTGCAAATGGCGGACGAGATGTCGCGGGCGAGTTTGGACGGCGGTTTCATGTCGCAGTCGGCATCGTATCAGGGGTGAGTGTGTGTTTGGGTAAATATAGATTTTCGGTTTGAAATTGAAACGGTCATTTGCGTTGTTCGCAGGAATCTGAGCAAAACGATGACCACGAGCATTTCAACGCAGCCCGGTCCCATCGATGCTGTTTAATGCTGTTACGCCATAGCAATATTAGATAACTCACACACACACACACACACACATGGACATGACGTGCAATTTTGCTACGGTTATGTTTGCGATCAGGTGATTGGAAATACCTTCAAGTATTCTGTAAAATAAGATTGCATTTGTGTGGCTTGCTTTAGACTAAAGGCGAACGCATGCACATACGAACGTATACCCAATCACAATTGCCACTTGTTGTATAGCTGACGATTATTTTTCGCCGCGCAGAATATTAAATTATACGCACACTCAAACACCCACAAACCACCACTTACAAACACACACATGCCATTCTTCGGAGGACATTTATAAATATACATATTTACAAAGCAAGAGAGCGACAGCAGTGTTAAATTATACATACAAACAGATATCCTAGCATTATTACTGACAGAGCAATTTTCTAAATATTATAACAGAGCAAAACTTAACTAATTGAACTATACAATTCAACCAGACGATTATATTTCAGAAAATATAATAGAGAATCTACAGATGAGAAAAAAAACTATTGAAGAAAGGTGACACATCGTAATTGTAGCTATCGTAACATTCTCTGAACTATCATTCCTCATTCGCCCAGCAGCACGTGAACTAGCAGATCGATACAAAACACTGATACGAACGTTGATATAGAATGACATAAGCAAATAATATCCACAACACATTGATGTCCTAGATATGTCGATGAAGACACACCCAAACACACCGACGCCGGTTTTCAATCGTTTTCTGATCGGCCACCAGGCGACAAACAAAGTAGTGAAGGATATTGAAACGATATTATATGGAGGCGCAAGTAAAACATGTTTGTGATCTATATTATGGAATAAGGTACATGAATCCAATTAATTTTTAACTCTCGTTACCTAGATACACTATGAATACCAACTACCCACAATTTATCGATGAAATGTTATCGCGACATAACACAAGCAATTTGATGATTTCGCATTGACCAGACAGTACACAGACGAAGCAAAATGAAACCCATATGTAATAACGAAGCCCATTTCTAAATTAGCAATGATACCACACTCACTTTGGATCTAATACCAATATTAAACATAGCTTTATAAATGTAATTGAATGCAAAGTTGACTATATATTTACATAATAATTGTCTCAAGCCTGTACACTGACAGAACAAAAAAAACTCTACACCACCCACAAGAAATACGTTACAATTGCCATGTGCGCCATCGCTGCCGCTGCAGCAGTCGAATAAAAATAAAAACCTAACTAAATAAACAGACCGTAAACCGTTGAGTGATCCTTTGATAACCATAACGAATTGATATGATTAACATGCAATCGCCATTTTTATATGATAACTTAACGACATCCGTTGTGTAGCTTGTAATTGTGATTGCATCAAGTGCTCACGGCAATATTCGTAATAAGTTACGACATTCGTTTGTGTTACATCTTTACTATACATGTACAATGTACACACACCTCGACGATGATAGTGATTAAATGTTAGGAGAACAAAAAACTCAACTCAACCCGTTCACAACTGACACATGGCAATCTTACCAAAACCGAGCACATCTTCATTACCACAATTATCACGAAACGTTATCATGCCGAATCGGCTAGATACCTACACTAACTCTAACATTTCCTCACAAATAATTCCGCCCTGCACTACATACAAAATGTTCATATTATACATTTTTGATCTCGATCTGAAAAAATAATTACATCTCGGAACACACATCAAACCACACAATTTTCGGAGCTACACACTCGCCTGTACACCTGTAATTTGTCGTCGTTGGCGTTTTCGAATTTCTACGCGTCACATGACGTCGTACACGAATAAAGCTTTTGGCAAACATACAAATAAATACTACATTACACTGAAAGCGTTCAAAACAAAAACAACAAACGATATCAATGAATTTAAAGCAATGTTATATGCCTATACACCTAATATGGATATCCTCATACCACATTACTCTATTCAACCAGCAACCAGCACACACACACACACCAACAGAGAAATCACACTCAACCGATCCAAACTCATGAAGAATATATCACCGATGAAACGTCGATTGGTTTTTTCCAATAAAAGACGATACCAAGAACTACGAATATTTTTAAACGTCCAACTCATCAAATTCAAACGATAGATAATACACATCAATTCACGAGCATCAATTAAGTGATACACCCCCCTCTCGACGTGCGATGCATTTCAATCTCGAGAAACCCATTCAGCTTTGATCGGAATTCAGCAGCTTAATTGGTTCGCAGAACCACTGTAGTTAGTGTATGTGATCGGCTCGTCGATTAGTTCGCATCGTCAAATCAGAGCGCAGTTGAATTGGATTGACTCGCAGCATTCCGCGTTGCACACGAAATATGCACGCTCGAGCTCTGCATCAGTCAACATGGAATCCGTTTGAGACTCAACATTGACCATACTTGAGCACAGCACGTAATGACTCGGTTGTATTTGTTCTGACGTCATTCGCGTACACACGTCGGGTCGTGCCAACAGATAAACAGAGTCTCGCTCTTGGTGTGCTGCCCCCGAATGGCAGACAACAAACAGTTGCAGATGCAAGCAATTTATGAATACCCTCGCCGAACCCGTACTACGATGTACGGGTGTGCAACCGTTCTGTGTATCTTGTTCTATTCGCTCCAACGTTGCCCTGGCATTGTCTTTGTGCGGGCGTCGCCGATGCCATCGTCGTTGTTGTCAACTGCGCCGCGGGGGATTCAGCCGGTTTTACAAGGTTTATCCCTGTGACATGGAATTTTATTTTTTCTATAGTTAGGACTTGAACATCGGGAAAAAAATCTAATTCAGTTCCATTATTCACAACGAACGCCTTCAATTTACTCATGACATAATACATATATTCCGATTCTTAAAACTTGAATTCTTAAAACTCCTTGTACGCTCATGTTTCGAATTTTCACAAAGAATCAGGTCGTCGAGCCTCGTCATTGCTCCAACGAGAACAATTAAATATAACTGGTTTTGCTTCGAAGGATCAAGATAATACCACAGAAGTATTACTAGCGATTAGCATAAATTTGAATCGAAAAAATTGATCCGTTCTCCAGTGTCTAGTCTTTACTAGTTCTCATGACAAGTATTCAATGTCATATAGGTATGAACCTTGTATTTGTTGCACATCTGTGCAACACGGAGAATACACAGGATGAAACAGCGACATCGAAGAGTGCTCAAAGTGTGGCAGAACGCAGCACATATAAATGTAGCTGCACTTGCGCATAGATGACTCAAACAGACGGGTGACGTGCGCGGCCAACGGGGCTATTCATCGCTCCAGCACACGCACGCACAGAACACACATACACACGCACGCACAACATGCGCTTGCAACCTTCGCCAATTGCAATGTGTGCGTGAATTATGAGGCATCATGAGCACGACTGCTGTGCTGCTCATGTGCTCGTGTTGCAGCAATAAAATCGCTCGAACAGGTTTGCTCCCCCCGTCCGAACGAGATGGTGCACAAACGCCAGCGCACTCGCGCTACGTGCATGGGTTTATTGCCATTTAGACGACACGACGAGCACGGGCACCTCGCATGCACGAGCAAGAGCGTCTCGTCGACGACGACGTCACGGCAGGCGGTAAAGATAAATAATATTTTCGTCAATAAATTTGCGCGACGCGTGCGCGCGAAACTCGATATCGCATGGATGTCAAGTGTGCATGCACAACATGCGCAAAACGAGTGTGCGTTTCTGATTTAGTGTCGAATGAGAACGGAAATTATGCTGCCGTACTGCCGGCCGTTCGATGACACTTGTGCGTGTTCGGTTGTATTTTACACATGCACAATCATTGGGAATCAGATGTGCTGCTCATCGCAAAGGCTAGGATGAAACAGATTTATGCGATACAGGAAGAAAGGATATCAGTATCAGTTGGACAGCCTCAACAATGCTCGATAAGCATAGTCGCGCATTCCGAGCAAGCGACCGAAAACCTAACAAATGTACACGAAGTGATTGATAGCATTTCAAATGCTTCACGGTACAGGGTGATTCGTTTTAGGTGCGATTAGATACACGACAACAAGTTCTAATCGGGTGGGGCAAAAAATCAAAAGCATCCGTATATGTGAAACAGGATTATCTAATACGCACGTGGTTGCGTGGTTGCGCTGTTCACTTGCACTTGCCCCACCAACCGGGTGACACAGAAACAGGCGTACGGTAACCGGTTCCATGCCAAAGACATCAAATGCACGTATTCAAGTTTACGCTGCAAGTGCGCAACACATGGTTACATTTACGGCGTTCGAGAGCGCCGGGCTCCACAGTCTGACTGCATCAGAGTCCAAGAGCATCAAGCTAACAGCTCGTCGCTCAATAAGTCGGCGTTATTTCCTATTTCTAACGCACATCGCAGACATAAATTAACTAATTAGTATTAGTTACATATTACATATTCAAATCCCGTATCTCATTCATAGTATTGATGTTTCTCACGCACTATCATGCTGATCAACGGGAAAATGTCAAATATAGTTTTGCAGACGTGTCTTAGATATAGTAACGCTTCAAACTAACTCAACAGTTTGTTGACTTGTGGGATTTGGATCACACATGACAAATTTTTACATAGTTTCAGTTTAAATCTTGTCTTAACAAATTAAATTCAATCATTTTAGTACCGTACCTATTGATTGCTGTATCATTGGCAATCAAATCACAATCGCACGATCTAGCCGCTAACCCAGTTAAAGTTCACTGCAAAAATACATCTACGAACTTGCTTGTGTTTAGACTTGTGTGGACGCATATGTGTGTGCGCACACGGGCGCGCTTGCAACGCTCAGCACTTCATGTTTATTCATGTGTTACGGATTGTGCGAGTTAGCCCCCGTCGACGTGCTGGTGTCTGTCGTCGTCGTCGTGGTGGTGGTGGTCTCAGATGATTATTTCGCATGCCTTGCATTTTCTAGTCAGCGTCTAGCGCACAGCGCACAGCGCTATCGCAACCGAATTCGCGCCAGTATGCGTACTATCTGCGCATGTGTCTCTCTAAGCAAACAAACATCTCGCGTGCGTCAGGGTTGCGCGGCGCGCTCGCCGCCTGGGCAATTAACGGCATTTAATAGGCGCTCGCGCGGATCGCGCCAGCCCGATCAGTCAGAGTGCAAACAGCCAGCCAGCGAAGGGTTGTGGCCGTCCGATGTGCGTCCGCTAGTCTCACACCACCCAGCACCGTCGACCAGTGTGCGTGCACGTTTGTCGCAATGGACCCCTACGTGAAGGCCCTGTGGGCCATTTGTTTCGCCAACATCATCGCGCTGATCCTCATCGATCGCATCGCCCTGATCGCGTACGTCCTCAAGTTCCTCATCGATCTGCCCGGCGATCCGTTCGCCGGCAGCACGCGGACGGCGCGCTTCGGCCCCGATCCGCCGCTGCTGCCCGAGTACGATTTCATCGTCGTCGGCGCCGGCATCGCGGGCTGCGTGCTCGCCAACCGGCTGTCGGCCAATCCCGCCTGGTCGGTGCTGCTGCTCGAGGCGGGTCCGGAGGAGACGAGCGTCATGGATGTGCCGCTGTTCGTGCATCTGTTGCAGACGAGCGACCGCATCAACTGGAAGTACCGTGCGGAGGCGAACACGCAGCGGTACTGCGGCGCCATGGAGAACGGCCGTTGCATGCTGCCGCGCGGCAAAGTGATGGGCGGCTCGTCGGTGCTCAACTACATGATGTACACGCGCGGCAATCGCGGCGACTACGACCGCTGGGCGGAGCTGGGCAATGCGGGCTGGTCGTTCGACGAGGTGCGGCCGTATTTCGAGCGGGTGGAGCGGCTGGCTGCGCGGGCTGGCGACGACGGCGACGCCAATGCCAATGCCGCCGCCGACGACGACGACGTCGGCATGGTGCCCATCACAACAGCCACCTACCATTCGCCGCTGGGCAAGGCCTTCATCAGCGGCATGCAGCAGCTTGGCTTTGCCTCGACCGACGACTACGACGGCGCGCATCAGTCGGGCGTCGCCTATCTGAAGACAACCATCGAGGCGGGCATGCGTGTCAGCGCGAACCGCGCCTACGTCGATCCGGTGCGCGGCCGCCGCCCGAATCTGCACATCCAGACCGATACGTTGGTCACGCGCGTTCTGCTCGACGCCAAGCGCCGCGCGCACACCGTCCAAATCACGCACGCCGGCGTGCACTCCGAGATCCGCGCGCGTAAAGAGATACTCGTCGCCGGCGGCGCTCTGAACTCGCCACAGCTGCTGCTGCTGTCCGGCATCGGCGCCGGCGAGCATCTGCGCCGGGTGCACGTGGAGCCGCGCGTCGAGCTGCCCGGCGTCGGGCGCAATCTGCAGGACCATGTGGGGCCGTGCGGCATCCACTTCACCGTCAACGTGACGGAGACGCCGCGAGAGCTGATCCAATCGTGGCGACCGTGGCTGGAGTTCTGGCGCACGGGCACCGGTCCGATTGCGTTCCCCGGCACCTGCGAGGCGCTGGCGTTCTACGACAGTGCCGATCATCGGCGCGCCGATACGCGACCGGACGTCGAGATCCTGGAGATCAGTGGCGCCGTGTACGACAGCGGCGAAGTGCATCAGAATCTGGGGCTTCGCATGAAGCACTACATGCAGCTGTTCTGGGAGGCGGTCTCCGAGAACCGGGCGGGCTTCTCGATCGGCGCCTTCGTGCTGCGGCCGCGCAGCCGCGGCTTCGTCGAGCTGGTGGACAATCAGACGACGACGCCACCGCGTGTCGTGCCCAATTACTTTGAGCACCCGGACGATATGCGACTGACGCTGAACGCGATCCAGCACATTCTGCGGCTGGAGCAGACGGAGGCGTTCAGGCGGATCAACGCGACGGTGCTGCGCTCGTCGGTGGATCAGTGCTGGGAGCTGGCCGCGGCGGAGTGGGGCTCCGATGCGTACTGGGAGTGCTACGTGCGCCAGCTGTCGCTGACCATCTACCACTACTCGGGGACGTGTCGCATGGGACCGGCCAACGATACGCTGGCGGTGGTCGACGAGCGGTTGCGCGTGCGCGGCGGCGTGAGCGGCTTGCGTGTGGTGGACGCGAGCGTGTTTCCGGAGTTGGTGTCGGGGCACCCGCAGGCGGCCGTGTATATGGTGGCGGAGAAGGCGGCCGCGATGATTGCGGAGGATTGGCGATGATTGGACGGACGGGACGGACGAACGGTACGGGTGGGAATAATGGATTGTGCGACAGAATCGTGCCCTTCCGGGGTATTGTGTTTGCGTGAGTGCGAGTAAGTGTGCGCGCGTGTGCGTGCGTTAGACTGGGTCAGTTGGCATCAGTTTATCGGCGATCGACGGGACGCAACACGAAGACCATTTATATTCGTGAAATTGCAGCTGCTGGGATGTAGTTTTTTCAGCTTCAAAATATGCAATTCAACGAATATTGTGGTATGAAAACTAGTCTTCTTTTCAATACAATTGCACATCCAGAGTCTCCGTGTCTCCGACAGAAACCACTGTCCAACTGCCCCAGTCTAGAGTGCGTGCGCGCGTGTGCGCGAGGTGTCGAGGCGTAAACGGTGTGCGGTGTAAATGGTATAATAATATATTGTAAATACATTAAATCAGGTTCGGGCGCAATAATGCGCGCAGGGTGCGTGCCCAAATTCCCGGTACGCATGACACGCACACACACACGCTAACACACGATACACGCGAGTATGCACACTTGTCTTGTCTTAAGTGAAATGTTACCGCGCGCAACAAGGTGCTGTTGCGAAATAAAGATATACGTATTTTTGCTACCAAACAGACGCTCGCGACGACGCCTCTCATTGTATAGACGCGCCAGTGTTGGCGGCTGCGGCACCACGCGCGCATAATTGGCGTCGTGCTCAGCGACGAATAATAAGATAAGTGACGTGCGCGCACGACATCCGCACGCAGTGCATTCGTATCGCGCACGCATGTGTCATTCAATTTGGCGGCTGGACATCGTAACGGAAATTGAAGTGCAAAGTATAGTGTGTGTGTGTGTGTGCTGTGTGTTTTTCACGAGAACCTCCCGATTCGTCCGCGCGACTGCGGATGCACGAAATGCTATTAAGCCTGCGAGGCGATTGCCGTGACGACGACGCCGTGACTCCATCCGACGCCGTGCGATTGGGATGAGAGGCTGGATCCGTGACCAGGAAGTTTCGCTGTCCAACTCAACATATTGTCAGCTCCATGTCGGTCGAGCGACGGCGCCCGATAACAAGACCAAGACGACCGAGCCCCGACCGATCACATCAAATCGCCATCAACGAGCGCATTTGTAGCGACACGCAGTAATGGCAAATTTGAATAATAACAGTAAAAGCAACTGTGAATACACAATGCAATGGGCAATGGCTGGGTATTAAACGCCTTATTTGCACGAGCGGTGCGACACAAACTGCAACATGTATTCAACATGCAAGGTTAATCGAGCGTGCGCCGAGCCGAAGGCGGCATCGTCGTCGGTTTGTGTGGTTTCCCAGATCACAGGCCCACTCTCAGTCAGACCGCCGGAGCATATGCGATAAAATTCAATTACAAGTATGCGTTCGAATATGTGGGATGGGCGAATGCTGAGTATGATGCCATGCAAACATGCGATCTGCGAACGCTTTAATCATCCATCATCGTACTTAATCGGTGATTATACACGAGAGGCGTTACGCCCTATGTCGAAGCACATCTCAGAAATCAATTATATTCGTGAAATTGCATCGCCGGAAGGGGTGCGAGTTCAACAACCGTGCAGAGTCCACGTGAAGATCTGTTCGATGGTAATATTTGGTAGCGATGCTGTAGATGGGAAACGTGCACATGATACACGACGATCATTTGATATCAAACGAACTGGGCTATATAGCAAAGAAAGTGACAAATGAACACTGGTTCTGTATAAAAGCAAATATGTGTCGGGGTCGGAACCGATACACCATAGAGCAATAAACTATATTATAAATATGATATGATATACATTATGCATGGCGTTATCGAGCAATGATGCATTAGTCCGATCACATTAGTATGATCGTAGTATAATATATCAGGTTGAAACCTAATTTGCATAGCAATACTACCTTTCACATAGTATAATGTACAGGTACTCGCATATTCAATCATTTCAATCACATCCATTCGATTATCTAGCTAATACAAGACACCTAATTATTGGGTCATAAGATCAGAGATCCGTTGAACTAGATATTTCAACACGATTATTGTTTTCATACTGATATGCAATATCTCTCTATTGTGTCTTCATAATTGTTATCATGCAAATACGAATATACTGCACTTGATCGCCATGTCTTTTAGTAATGTTCTCTTGCCACAGTCAACACTGACAGCATGCACTGACAGCACAGCCGCAACGGTCGAACCACGACAACAGCGGTTATAAAGGTGTTTGAACTCACAATCGTGTAGGAGACAAGAACGTTAACGTAAGCCGAGCCGAGCAATTCTTACACAGAACACGTTCTACCACTTTGTTCCAACACGCAATGCAGATTATGCTTTGTTCGACTGTTCGCCAAGCAGAGACTGCCCCAGCATGCTTAGCACATGTGTTTGCATCCGCGAAACCCATATTAACAGCACGCACGCACATACCACACCACCACAACCATACTATCGTGCGCAAACTGGCCGCAACACACACGAGCAAAAACGAACGAGCAGATTTGGACATCGCTATCGTTTGTGCGTACCAAACGAACTGGCGCAATGATAAGTAGCCAGACTTACAAATATTTCGGATGTAGTATAAGTTCCAAAATAAGATTTTAATAACAACAACAAAAACCTTGCAAATCTATATATATAAAATCTCAGCACCTTTTCTGTTAGTTACCTATAGACTCTGAAACTACCGGTCCGATTTTGATGAAACTTTGCATGTGTGTTC
>JANTBZ010042208.1:0-12315 GCA_024741255.1 Exechia fusca
CCTGTGCGAATGAAATGAAAATGGTATGAACAAATGAACATCATTTGCATTATTAGCCAAGCTCATAAATTTGAAGCATGCTCTATTTTTCGGAAATCAATAGAACGAAAAATTGCACAACAATTCTAATGCTGCAGTTTTGTTAGAAAACCACAATTATATTTTCAACAAAAATATCGTTAAAGAACAGTCTTAACCGCATTGAATAGTGGAGCGTTAACTTTTGACAAAAACAAACAACAGTCATTACGATGTTAGTATTGAATATAGATTTATTTTTCTAAGATTAACTTGTAAATAGATATGTCCTATAAATCGTTCGTATTCCATGTTTGGTTACTTTTCTCTGGATTGACTTAGAACAACGAGCGGAACTTTTTTACGAAAATCGTCGGTTTTTGTTTCTTTGGGTCATCAGTAAATGCTCCACAATTAGAGGAGGTTGAGATTTTTCCGTAGATAATATAAGAGTGTTTTCCCTATCCTATAAACCGAAAAACAACCATGTTTCAAATTTGTCTAGACTAGACTAGGAGAATCAGGCGTTGTCGCAGTCAGGCCTCATGATCAGACACAAAACGCAAACTATGACCCATCCCATCCTTAGCGTTGAATCACAGCAGCAGCAGCGCCGTCGCTGCCGCCGCCGATGACGACGACGTCGACTTTGCGTCGGCCGGAGGAGCCGCGTCGCGACGCCGCCGCCACCGTCGCCGCGCGCAGTGCACACGTTCATTAGACTAGGTCGCGAACTATGTGCGTGTCCGCGCGCGCGCATGTTGTACTACCATGTCCCAGCAGTGTGTGTGCTTTGCTGGCGTGTGTTGGCGTGTCGTCGTAGTCGTATGTGTGTGTGAGTGTGTGTACAGTAGCTCGGGCTCCTCACTCATAAGTGCACGGGTCGCGGCGCATTGTGGCTCAGTTGACGGTTGGCTGTCGGTCCGTTTGGCGCTGTTTGCTCTGCTCTGTTCTCTGTTCTCGCTGTTCTTTGCTCCGCTCGGGTTCGTTAGTTCGTCGGTTCGTCGGTTCGTCGGGCGCGATTCGGACGCGTAATAAACGTCTTTCCGTCGCGTCTCGTCGTCGGCATCAGTGCTCACATGTTAGCAGACTTTTCGACATATTTGAATACCAGTATTTGAAATACAGCGTGTTTTTTCAGACATGTGGATTGTCATAGACTCACTCCTGTAAAAACGTTTGCATATCGTGCAAATTATCAAAAAATTAAATTATTAGTTCAACATTTATAGAGCATTATTACGCGTCGTGGGCCGAATTTTTTCGAAATCATGTTTAAAACATAATGGCACAAGCTTTATATCAACGCTGATTTCGTATATGCTTTTAATTTCATATTGAAAAGAACACGTTTAAAATAAACACAATTTACCCCCAAATACTCATTATTATTGGAAATAAAACATGGAATGAAAAGTGAATATAATAACGCTAACATAAATGAACCCAAACCATTGTTAATGGCTACAATACCTTTAAAATGTGTGTGAAAATCCGATTATGATATCACAAGTTACAGTGGTTATAATAGTATTTTCGTGATTTTCAAGCAGCCTACTTATGCAAATGTAACTTGTGAACTAATAGTCAGATTGACACGCTATTTTAACTGGTATCCTAAAATATCGTTGAGCTAAAACAGTTGCTCGATAAGTATCATCGATATGATAGTGCGACGGAAAACTGATGTTGTAGGAGATAATAGCTACATATTCGAAAGATAATTAAAAGAAATAGGGATATTTTTGGCATTATCAGTAGGGCATTTGAAAGCTGTGCTTGGAATAGCTGTCGCGTTTGTTGACATCGGCCAAAATCAAAATCGTGTCCGTGATAGGGAAGTTGGACATCAAATTGCTACCCCACCCAGCATAATCTCTAGATAGACAGCGACTACTTGATTCTACAGATCTCAAAATTATACTTCAGGGAAAAGGATTTGGTTTGAATTTGTGATGGGATCAGCAGGAAGAAATGGACAGAAAGGTATTAAAACTGACTAATCTGTTGATACCGTCGTAACCAACGAAGACACATTTATTTTAACCACAATGTGATCAAAACCCGAAAAATGTGCTCGAAATCACATATTTCAGCGACATTTTCCATGCGCATTTTTCCAGCGCATTCAGCCAAATTGGTCAATATAACGATTCATTCTTTCGGGAAGTGGCTTCAATTTATTGCCGCTGTACTAATGAGACCTGTGGCCCATTCCACCAATGCAAAGTGCACGTGAATATGGGAAAGCAAAAACAAATTCGCAATGCGAATGTTTTTTTGCTTTCCCATATGCACGTGAACTAATGTGAAATGCAATGTACTTTGCATTTGTGGAATGGGCCCCTGGCGCCTTCGGATTAACATTCACTTAAAGTCGGAAGATGTGTCTTTGGATGGTATTCATAACTGGAGGGGAAGGATTCTAGTGTGAGATCCACAAATTCACAGAATGATAGGGTTACATGTGTAGCTAATGATGTAACAAAATAGTTTTCTTGAAAGAGCCATCAGAATATGACGAAAAAAATCCCAATTTAAAATTATCGCTTCTGATATGTACACTTATACACTGGGTGAAAAAAGTCACCGTGCAGTCGTTTCTGTAGATTTGGACACGCGAAGACCCGGGTTTTTTGTTTGGGAGGTGATATCGAATATTTCTCTCCATACAAAAAAAAACGTGTTTCGTGTTTGGTTCTGAGGAAATTACTCTGCACTGGAGTGATATAGAACAATGCTCAAATATTTAAATGAAAGCTAATAGAGTAGCGCGCAAAATCTCATCATCAGAACAAATTACAAAAATTGCTGTCGGGATTTTGGTTTTTCGCTCAAACTTTCGGGTCTTCGCGTGTCAACAATATAACACTAATCGCGCACAAAACACTAAAATCAGTTGTATGGGTGGAGAATGAACAGGAATGCAAAAAATCGTTAAATAAAAGTCTTTCGTGGGCCTGGGAAAACGAGAAAAACGACTGCCCGGTGACTTTTTTTACCCAGTGTAGTTCTTAGCTATTGAACTAAACTAGGAGCTTCGTGATATGTTGCTCCAAAGATATGGCCCCAAGATATGCCCAATGAATGGGCATGTTCACCTATCAATTGTAAATTGTAATTGATACATTTGTAATTTCGGAATCCTGATATTCGATCAAAATGCTAGTATGAGAGTTATCATAGTGAATTTTGTGCCCATCATTCTTCAAATATTTCTCTCATCCTTTTTTATATATAAAACGACATAAGTGTTTTTGTCCATTAGCTTTTCCAATTACGTAATATATTGCACACCACACCACACCAATTTACACACCTACTATGCTAAACCATCTACAATTCTCCGTTGAAAAAGCATCGCTTGGGCTCGGCATTATCATTAATTTGATACATCGAAAATTATATTATTATAATTAAAGCAGTCTATTTTATTATATTTAGGGTTCATCATATTAAAAGTGCGATAATCAGTGTTATCATAGCGAAATTTGTTCCCATTGTTAGCTAAACATTTCTCCCATCTTCAAAAACATTTATAGATCAAAATTGATGTCCTTTACCATCCGCGGTATTGCATAATTCGCTGGATTCGAGTTATTTTAGTAAACAACATCCTGATCATCCAAACACAAATACCCCATTGTCGACCATCCACTTCGAAAATCAATGTTGATCAAATTATTGGCGATATCCAACATTTGTCACGAATACAGGGGAATCTCCCTAAGCCGGAATCGCAAAGAACCGGCTTTGCGGAGTTTCCGGCTTAGGGAGTTCAACGGGAGTTCAACGATTATTACAAAGCCATTTATAACAAAAAAAAAATACAAATATCTGTTTAGAGTTGTTCGACTACACTGTTTTTGTTGATTCAAGTGATTTCGAAAAGTATTTAAACTTTTACGCAACGAGATTTTAAATACGTATTACAGTAAAACCTCCCTAAGCCGGACATTTTTCTCGGTCTTGTTCGGTCCCGAGAACACGATTTGTATGGAAGTCGACCTCTGTAAGCCGGAAACTACGTCAAGCCAGAATTTTTGTTCGGTCCCGTGCGATTCCGGCTTAGGGAGGTTTCACTGTATTGAATTTACTGCCACATTTGTGCACTTAAAATTAATTTATACTGAATACTGAAGGTACTTTTTGCAACAGAGTATCATATTCGATCAAGTCCAATAGAATTAGTTCTGTCAATATCGCGTTATACACTTTTTTAAGAATCCGCATCCGCGCGCTTTTGTGCGCTTCAACTTTCCACGGTTTTACTCCTACTCCCAGATCCCAGTACACACACCAAGACCATGTCAAAACTTATTCCGAAAACGTCTCTATATGCATTTTGCGCAATTTCAAACGATTTGTGTACGTCGGAAATACAGTTAATTGAAAGGTTCCAAGTATCGATTTGAACTAATTCTAATGACTTTTTATTTATGATTTTATATGAACAACATATATTTTCCGTCTTACCGATGTTCTGTGAATACAGCAAATTTGTGAAGTCCTTTCGGGCTTCCGGCTTAGCGAAGATTCAGGCTTAGGGATGTTTCACTGTACATAAATCCATTTTCGATCGCCAGTGAAAATCCATTGCTAAATCCTGTATACTATTTCACTTTTCGCTAGAACTTATTTTTCGGCACAAACATCGACTTGTTCAACACCGCAGTGTGACTGCTCATAACTCGTAATCGTTTGAAACTTTCAAACTTCACAATGATGTATGTATAACATGTCCATTCAGAATTCAGACCACTTATCTAAACCAGAGCAGACCGATGAACACCAACTCAATTCAGAGGTTGCACATCTAGTAATTCATTCAAATTTAATTGATCACAAATGAGCATCGAATTTAGTTGAATTTCTTTTCAGTGAAGCTAACAAATGAAATCCAGAATAAATGTATTAGAATGTGTCATCTTCTAATACTTACTCTGCTTTGCTGACCGAATCGTAAAAGGCATTATCAGAAACTTTCGCGATTGCTGCACTAGCAGCTGTATCTTTTGCAGCTGCAGCTTTTCCATCTGCGGCTGCCGCACTGGTAGCAGTCGCTTCGCTGACGCCTGCCCCTCCTCCTTCTGCCTTCACAGCGGCGGTCTCTTTTCCCACGTCCGGGACGACTTCAGCAACTGCTGCCACTGCATTCTCGCCAGTTTCTTTGCTGGTCGCGACAGCAGCTGATGCAACGTCTTTACCCACTGAATCAACGCCCTTGTCCGCTCCGCTGGGAACCACTTCAGCCACAGCTGCTCCGGCAGCCACTGCGGCTGGCTTACCACCCTCTTGGGGAGCGACGGAATTCGCTACAGTCGCTACTGCATCTGTTGCACCCCCGCCTCCAGCGGCCAACTTTTCCTCAGCTGCCTCCTCCGCTTTGTCCGCCTCCGCCACCGCCAATTTGGCGGCATCGGTACCTTCGGCCACGCCGACAGCGGCCACTTCGACGCCATCGACTTTGCCGCTTTCGGCGACTGCGGTCGCTTTGGTTCCGTCGTCGTCGACTCGGACTGTGAGCGACTGGACGCCATCGGGCGTGGCGGACACGGCGGCCACAGGTTCGACGGCAGCAGCGGCGGCGGCGGCGATCGCCGTCAGGAGCAGCAGCGCGCTGGCTGTGCTGACTGTGAAATGATGCATTGAGTGCGGTTGTTTTCGATCGACTTTCAAGAGGTTGCTGCGACACGATCGGTTTTATAGGATCTGTTGGGAGAAGCTGGTTTTGAGCTATTGGTTCAGGTGGTGAATCGCGGTGCGTTGATGCGTTGAACGTTGAATGACGTATACTTTTATGAGAATGGATCGATATATCGTATTGGTTTCCCAAAGGTGGAAAACCAAACCGTATCCTGATGTTGAGTTGAAATTTCAAAATATGTTTTATTCATTCTACTGGAAAAGTTTCCTCTTTTATGCAGGGATTTGGGGCCGTCCACAATACAAGGATCATATTTATGAGTATGCAAAATGTTAACGAGAATCAATAGCACGCACCTGGCGAATGGTCCAATTTTATTGGGTCAGAGTTTCGCCTAACGCTAGATATAAGTCTAAAGACCAATTTTTAGAAAGAATAGTCAGTCCTTCAGGGCAAAACATGCAACAAGTCATATTACATACTATTTGCAATCGTTGATTAAATATAAATTGGAATATTCGTGAGATACACCTTTTTTCGACGAACTGAGGCTATTGGTGAGTGTTGTACGTTACTTGAGAAGTATAATGTGAACACTACCCGACACCAAAAAAAAAAAGCTTCTCGTATTGATTTTTGTATACGTATTGTGCCCCTAAAAATGTATTTACTCTCCATATCTTCCAAATCCTGACGTGGTAAGACACTATCAACACTATGATTTTTCTCGAATAAGATCAGTCGCAGGCAAACCATATATGCCAATGTCCGCACAACGTAGTTTTCAGACACCAATCATTATATCTTCCATGAGCAAATTGAAGTATTTCGATAGCATATTGTGTTCAGATATCCAAACCATTGACAAACGTTTTTGAATATGTTTTCAATTGACTCTACAACGAGCTATAGCCAGCTAAGAACAGTTTAATGGTATGATCCTAATAAATATATTAATATTATTTGTTAATTTTTAATGCGTGCGGCACACATTTTTTAAAGAGCTTTTGAATGCCCAGAAACATACATATTTCAGAAATCTCGAAACATTTATTTTTCTCATCTCCAGGATGAAAGCCATTTCTATCAACTTCACTTCCGTAATCCGTGATCAATTCGTGAATATCTCATGTTTTCGTCAATAACCGCAAAATTTAAGCGTCTAGTGAGCCATGTTCTGTGTTCTAATGGCCAGTACGAATTTTTGAAAACTATTTGTGAACATTTGTTTACTGCTTGGGCGAAACCGAGATTCTATTTATGTAAATGTTCGTATATCGACCTTTAATGGAAATATGTTATTTATCAACCGATACGAACTTTACAGCCTGATGTTAGTTGGAGCACCCAAGAAGAGATTGGGTTTTTAATATTGTGTCGCTCATTCATCAGATTATTTCATTCATTCGTCAATGTTGAGAAGACCAATAGCAAGACCAATAGCAATCCTAAAATTCATTGAATATAACTCAACTAATGGTCATAACATATTCTTCACGATTACTCTTCGACATCAAATCCGCTTATCCGACTCCATAAAAGTCAACCTGGTATGGAAATGTCCGTGCTCTCGCACACTGACAACTCGGAATTCTAAAAAAATATATATATATTCAATATTATTTAGTAATGCCTGGCGAGTGCACGCAGGCCCGGCGCATAGGGCCAAGTTCGCATTGCATACCATATAAATCATCTCTCTCTCTCACTCGTGCCATACACGCTGCCATGCACGTGCGCACGAGAAAGCGCGGCGAGCTGCGCGAGCTCAAGTTGCACACTCGCGTCCTACGAACTCGCGCGCTGGTGTTTTATTACGCGAATTTAAAAGAAACTTATCGTAATTAATCATGGGCACGTTCGTGCGCGTCCGTCAGCCGGGTCGGCCGGGTGCATCCATATCCATCCGGCGGAACGCCGAGAACGCTGAGAACGCGTCCGTCAAGTGCGCGTGCTCGTCGTGTAGTTATGCTACCGTTGTTACGCTCACGTACGCTCGAATCGCTGCGTGCAACGTCACACGACACGTGCGTGTTCTGCGTGCTAGACCATTAGACGTAGACGCGTGCGCAATTATTATCGCAATCGCAGTCACACAGATGCCGCACACACTTGACAACATCGACCCGGATGGATGTTGGAGTGGGTCGGAATGACGTGTTTCTTTCTGTCTTGAATGGATGAATACGGAAAAATACGAAATGATGAAAAACGACCAAATGTTACCAAAACGTAACTAAGACGAAACATATTCATCAACAAATAACTCCACTCCTTTTTTAATAGCTGCCCCTTGATTCAGTTAGCAGAATCCGTCTTACATTTTCATTGCGTCATGATGAATATGTTATATGCTATGCCACTAATAAGTTCTTGAGTATCAACTTAATATGAACTGTTGAAAGACGAAACAATCACTGATAACTGATATAGTGCTAGATTACACAAAACTTATTCGATTCAATTTCCATCGCCGAAAACATTTTTCAACCTCTCGCGTGTAATATTGCAAGGACAAAACATGCTGTCAATTTCTGATTATAAAAAAAACGGATTTCATTTGCTGTAGCTGGGAGCCTAGCAAGAGTATTTGCAACATGAACAACATGAATCTGAACCCACGAGGTTTTGTCAATTAAACTGTATCGAGATCATTTATATACAGTCGATGAAACAAGTCAAGAGCCGTTGTTGTATGGAAAGGTAAATTCCTGACGGATTACGAAAAGAATCTTATCAAATATGTTTCTAGACAGGCCTCAAAACAACGCCCGAAGCTGATACAAAGATACGTCTCTTGACTTTTAAACAGACTGTATGGTACAAATGTAAAGCTATTCGTAATGCTAATCGGTACCTTTCTAGTATATAACGGCAGAAAGTCATATTTTAATTTTGTCTAGATTTTGAGGCCCCACCATATTGAATAAAGCATATTATTTCGATACATATCTGTCTTCTGTTAGTGTATATCGCATAGCATAGATTTACACATACTAGCATTGCACATCCCAATGATCAATTGATCAATTGATCAATATAATCAATACAAATTCATAGAAATATAGTCGTAACCTAAATTCCGTGAACACGATAAGCAGATATGATGTAGTGCATCAATCTCTGGAGAACATAATGTCATGCAACTGCTGAAAATCAAAATTATCTATTTGAAACATTCTATTTTTGTATGATATGCTGCACTCTTTATTAGTTTTCGATATCATACACTTCGTACACTGTTATAACAAAATCACCACTGAAACTCGTTAATTCGACCCTCTCTAGTCCTCTCATACGACCGCCCATAAAATCGATCCCATTTGTGTAACCGGGTTTATTGGATAGAAAACACACAGCAAACTCTGGATCGCATCGCCAGCGAACACACACGCACGCACGCACATCCTCTTCGCGCGCTAAGCGGCCAGTGCATAAAAGTTGAAGCGCGCGTGCGCGCGTGAGCAAGCATAAATTGCACAACAATTCGCGCGCGCGCGCGCGCTTGTTCGTCGGACACGAGCGGCGGGCGATGCGCTCAAGTGTTTTGTCGAACATGCGCGCGATGTGAAACGACGATAGTGGCGGGTTTTAAAATATGAGACGATGCTCGCGCGCGTATAAATACATTCTGTATGCTGGTTGCAACAGCAGCATCGGCGGCAGCATCAGCGGCAGCAGCAGCAGCAGCATCGACAGCAACATAACAGCATAACAGCATAGAGTGTAGTGTCCATCGCGCGGTGAGCATGAGCGTGTCGTGTACATCGATGCACATCACACGTCCGCGTGTGCGAGCGCGCGCATTAAAGTGTCAGAGAGTTTGATGTGTATGCATTAACTGATATCATCGTCTGATAGGTTCTGATCATATGCATTAGCTGCACGAACTGCGCGCTCGGATGAAGCTTGCGCTTAGTCCGTTCCGCCGTCGCTGCAAACCGCAAAACCGCATCACGCTTTGCGACTTTTATTTTGTTCAAAGCGAGATTCACAGCTGCGCAAAAATGGATGATATGCATGCTCACTTCCCACGACGACGACGACGACGACGACGACGACGACGACGACAACGGAGACGAGACGTGGAACGTGAAATCTGCATGTGCATAACAACTGGAATATGCTGCGCACGAGCATATATCCATTTGTGGTGCGCTGCGCATTTTTCGCCATTCGCCCCAAGTGCTCGTCGGTCCTCGCACGACGACGACGATGCGCTCGCATGCACTAAAGGTGTTACGAATTATCACATTATTTACTTAATGAAACCGGGCATAAACGGGCGTCGTACGTGCAAGTGGTGCATGATGGTGGTGCGTTCAAGAATAATACCGCGAGTGCCACTGCATTGCGATGAAGATGTTGGAATAAAAAACGTGTGTACCATATGTAACTGGTTTTACGAGCAGCAGCAGCAGCAGCATCTTCTTTCAAGTTGCGTTTAACGACGCATGTCGATTATGTTTTATGCCATGCGACGATAAATGCGTGGTGCTGTAATGGGCACGCAGAGAAGATATCGTTGAGAATAGAGTGTTTAAATGGAAGTGACTCTGGCTGACTGTAGCTTGAGATGCCTCCACAGCAAATTGTGCATTAGCGATTGAATATGAAAAAATGAAACGGATTGAGCCATCATTATCTGTTCAATCTATGCGGATAAGGATTAAATTGTCCCGATCCGATTCGGAAGAATATTCAATACCACTCCACACCATACTCATTTCTTCATTGTGCCGAGTTGACATAAATCATGCCAAACATCACTGGCATAAGCGATCATTACCTATCCAATCTAAATATAGATTTCTTATATTCTCCGAATACGCTTCATTGAAATACGCTAAATGTCAAAATGAATCGGATCAACCATAAACCCATTTTCACTATGCCAGCACCTCAGCTATCACAATAGCACTGTACTTTTTCTACGCATAATTCTGCGAACATGTAATGATAGTGATATCATTTTGCGATTTTAGCACGATTCATTAACGGATCAAATTAGAGTCTCCTTTTTAAATTGACAAATTTCACTAGAAATGCGTCCCATGGCCCACTATTTCCTATGCCAATATAATTCACCATAATTCATGCAAATACCACTAGTATACTGTATTTTATTACAACTAATTCCGCGAAATTACACTCAATGGAACTAATTTCATTAGACCATACTGGCACAAAATCGTAAACGGTTTTACGATGCCGTCATCGCCGTCGTCTTGACAACCGGCAGCGGAACGGATGCGAACGGATTGAATAACATTTTACCCCCCTCTCTATCCGCACGCAGCTGCAGATCAATATTTATTGAAATTGCGTGCGCAGTTGCAATCTCGATATAATTTTGCTGCTGCTCCCTACAGGGTGCGGCGTCAAAATCCGGATATATGGAGTATCGTTTTCAAACATCATTTCCATCGCGCAGACAAATATGATTTTTTTTACAATGAATTGTTCGTTAGACCATCAAGAACATATCTACCACGATACCACGCCACGATTTATATCTGCTACCGTTGCTCTAATATAGCAGTCAATGGAACACATTTCAAATTTTCGAACGTGACTGGAATCTTCTAACAACGCTACATCGACAAATTCTTCGAATGAATTTAACTCGCCGGTGGTTCAAAAACATTGTTGATTTTCATCAACGCGTTTGTTTTGAAACATTTACGGTCAATTTCAGATTAATATAAAATCAGATTATTCATGTAGCAATTTATGTAACATTCAAAACTTTGCTATACGCCGTTTCGTCGATAGAGCTATATCGCGAATATTCATATAAGGTACAACAGTTGAAGTATTCGTGATGTTAATAGCGACCTTTCTAGATGGTATAATCGACTTGTGTCCGTATTTTGAGTCACCACCCTGTATACCCGCTCATCCACCTCTGCGTCAGTAGTTGGTTGATCGCATTGACGAGCCGCTGAAGGTCGCCGCGCGCCAAGCAATAATTATATTGCGCCAACATGCTTGCGCTTGCACGTGCGATGAAAGGTGTCAGAGTCTCCTCTAGCTCTCTCTGGAGTGCATCGCTCGATTGCGATTTCGATCCGATGTTGTCGGCGTCGTCGCTCGTCGCCACATGACTGATAGCCGTGTGCATGCAGCACACGCAGCAATCATAATTTATTAATTTGATCGATTTAGCGCGTTCGCGCGCGTCAGCCAAAGTGCGCCTTGATTGCCACGCACGCACGCTCTTATCATGCCGTCCGTCCGATGATTGGTCGCGCTTCGCACTTCGCATCGCGCAACACACACACTGTGTGTGCGTTAATTTCTGTCTGCCGCATGCTGGCCATCCGCCATAAATCGATCGTCGCCGAACGTTCGAAATGTGCGCGCGTGCGTGCGTGCTTGGTGTGAAAATAAACGTTAAAATATGACATACAAATTTGCACGTTTATGCTGCGCATCAACGGCGGCGACGGCGGCGGCGGCATCGATGATGATAAATGGCAACTGCAAAATGCAAACTGCACATGAACATATAACCGTGTCCAACCCAGTTATGTGGAGCGCGAGTAGTGTGCATGTATACAGGACTTTTCAATAGGAACGTTCGACCGGTGAAAAGCGTATAAGGAGAGCGGTTGAAATAAATGCATAACTTTATAATACTCTAACTT
>JANTBZ010042219.1:0-12311 GCA_024741255.1 Exechia fusca
AAGTGAACATTCACCCTAATTAATCGGACATTCGGACAGGCTAAAAAGTTCGTATAATTTGATAGTAGGACCCATAATTTTGATAGGAATATTTGTGAATAATAAACTTTTTATGCCCTTCGTATAGAACGTTTTATATTTGTCCTTGTAATATATATATTTTCATTGCGATAACTTTTCCAAGCTATCATTCTTCAGAGGTCTGAAGAATTGAAATAATCAATAAGGTCTGAGTCTCAAAATATGATCGCCATCTGACTGATGCGTTTTTTGTGAACTATGGAGAGTCTTCTAGCTCCCTGTTCACTCAATTGACTGCAGATTGGACTCCCAATTGCAGTAAATGCGGCATTTTTCAACCCTTGACATATATTTGTTAAAAAATAGCTCAATCGCGTACGGTCAGCCACACACTGCTCCAAAATAACAAATTGGTTGATTTTAAGTTCGCGCGGCAGACATTTTTCAAAGAGCTTTCGCATGTCCATGAACATTTTTCAGAATTGTCCTTTGATTTTTATTCATATCTCTACGGTATCAGCAATCTCCAATCAACAATTTTGTTCTGTCTTCCGATATCATTTTGAGGACGAAACAATTACGCTGAGACGAAACCCACATAACACTTTCTGTTAATTTTGTTCACTCTAGCCGCTATTTTGCCATCAGAAAACACTGTTTTCAAAAGGTCACGTAATACGACGATACACATTTAGTCGCAATGACAAAAGTTGCTTCAATCAAATTAAAATATCGAACGACCCAAAAGTCCTATCGATGTCATATTTCGAATATCGTCCTTCAACAGAACTATGTTGATTATTCGAAAATAATGTTATCAAAATTATGTGTCCTACTTCTAAATGATACTGAGTTTCCAGCCTGACTGTTACTTTTACGATGCTCGAATGAATCTGTATAATTCAGAACTAAATCAAATAATGTATTAAGTGTCAGATTCAGAAGCAATTGATCTTGTTTCTCCGAAACTTAAGAATTTCAATGGAAAATAACAAATTTGATAAAATCTAATTGTTGAAGGTACATTTCTGCATTTGAGCAAATTGATAAACGTGCTATATCTAGTGCCTGACTCCAAAAATGTTGTGCAATTTCACGTGCTTTTATTTCTCTGTCGGCAAATGTAGATCCACTGAATTCAACTTTCAATAATTTTCAATAATCTAGTGTAGGACAAATTTCATTTACTTTTGTTACCATCGGATCTTCGATGTCATGTTCTCTAGGGTTCTTCTTGTATCAACATACAATATCTCCGCTCATAGATTCTAGTCGTCACTGCTCCAATCCGTAACCTCTCACTGATGTGCCTCTCTCTCCGGTCAAAAGATCACAGTCAAAGGGCGTCGAAAATCGGTGGCGGCACCCGGTGCGGTGGCCGCTGTTGCAACAGTGGCAGCAGCACCGGTCACACCGGGACCGATACCAGCATAAGCATACCCCAATCCCATGCCCGCGGTCGCATAGCCAGCCAATGGATTTGAATTACTGACGTTATTGCTGGCCACAACGACATCATCCGGAACGTGTCCGACTGGCGATTTTTCGCCAATCGAGTCGCTCATCTGCGAATTGGAATCCCGTTCGTCCAGATTGTTGTTGTTGTTGTTGTTGTTCATGTGCAGCATTCCCGACGATGCCGAAGATCCGGCTCGCGGCGTCAGATCCATCGAATGTTGCTGTGGTTGATGTTGTTGTTGCTGTTGCTGTTGCTGTTGCTGTTGCTGTTGTTGCTGCTGTTGCTGCTGTTGCTGTTGCTGATGCTGTTGCTGCTGCTGGTGGTACATTTTCGTGATGTCCAGCGCATAGTTGGCACGATCCTGGTACATTTTCGAATCGAAGTACGCCTTGGTCAGCAGCGATCCGGGATCGAGGTAGGCGCCGTAGCCGGACTTGGACGGATCGCCGTAGAACGAGTTGGCGGCGCCCAGATAGCTGGCCGGATCGAGGGCGAACTTGGAGACGTCCAGTTGGCCGACGTTGCCAACGGTGCCGGTGCCCGATGACATTGCGCCGGTTGATGTGGCGGATGTGCCGCCAATGTGTCCGGATGACTGTGAGTGGGTGGAATGGAATGGAGAAATGAGTCAGAATGAGGCTGATGAACGTGATAAGATTCTTTCCCATACTTAAAAATGAAGATATTCGAATGATTCAACATAGTTAAATACCCTCGTTAAACTGCATTTTACCATTTCGAAATGTATTCAAATTTACAGACGTGGGAGCTCGTCAAAACATTCCCCAGCTCATCCTGCTATAAGTATGTAATTTCGACGAATTGGACCCTGGATATCACAAGAGTAATAATAACGAAGAAGAAACTTAAGATTTGAAAATATACTACAGGGTGACCAGAAATAACCCGGACAACATTTGAATCGAGAATCGGGGCGAACATTTCAAATTTGTGAACATATAATCAAGGCATACAAGCCACAAAAAGGCAAGCCTCACTTTTGAAATCAAGAGAATGTAGCCTTAAAGAAATTTGAAAAAAAGCCTTAAAGAAATTTGAAATTTGAGTGTATTGCCGAGAAAATGCTCAATGTTGAAGAAGGGCACAATCATCAAATCGACCGAAACATGTACATGTGCATGTGCTTTATGATAATCATGAAAACCCGCAGTCCGTCACAGTTATGGCTGGAATTAGCGGCAACGTGAAAAAATCTTTGTTTTCGTGGAAAAGGGATTAAATTAGACCAGTGAGTATCGACCACACCTTTTTCAGGGCATCATGCTTCCGTGGGCACAACAACACTTTGGCGACGCTATTTAGACATTCCAACAGGAAACAGGACTCAACGCCTTCCCACGAGGCCAAATTAGAAAAAGGCGTGAGAAAGATGTTATATCGTCTGCAGTATGGCGCCCTACACCGCCGATCTAAATCCGATTGATTTAAAGGGCGTGTTTAAAGACTCACAAAACGTTGGAGGCCTTGCGATTGGAGAGGGTCGTTTATCGAAAAACTAGGGTCTAAATGCACAAATCCTCGCGGAGTGTTAGGGGCTGTACATTGCACATCCCCACTCAAGGAAGCCAATACGCAACCGACTAGATATTTGAAATGCTCATGGTTGAATTGAAATGTAGTATTTTTAATGTTGTTATTATTCGTTCAATTCAAGGAGTTACGCCACAAAGCGTTTGTCCGGGTTATTCATGGTCACCCTGTATAAAGGGTGATCACTTATCATGTTAAGACCAAAGTAGAAGTGGGAGAATTGATCAACACTACATTTTCCAGTAAGACATTTCAAGATTTTGCAACCAGGTAGCGCTGAGCTGCTCATCCGATATTTTATTCCAATATGTTTTAACAGAGGCCCTAATTGATTATTATTCGATACAAACTTTCCAAAACTTTCGATAAATTACGCTATTCTACATTCTACAAAAAACATCACATATTTTATTAATTTGTCCGTCAACTTGTATGATTGTATGTGTCCTAAATTCAGTCTATTTAGATGACCCGATTTTGATTCACTTTCTAACATGGGTTATTATTGTCGATTTACGCTTATGCTCGAAAGCACGATTTTGTAACTTCCAAATTTCAATTTAAAGTTGATGTTGTAAGAGTCACATTTTCGCCAACTATTTTTAGTTATTTGAACACGACGTAACATGGCCTCAAATTTTGATAAATATTTGCAAGCTTTATTTGTTTGGAAATGTAATGCCCAACACGAATATGGTTTCAGATTATAGTAAATGTGATTTTTCATCGAGATACTGGAGTTTTAGTGGAACAACTCACATGCCCCTGCAATCGGACACTTTGCGCACTTCATATATGATTCGTATAGGTATATATCGGTCGATCACGATCGCTATCAAAACGGTTTTAAGAACGTATTTTGGTTACGTTTGCCGCGTTGACAGCGATCGTGATAGACCAAATAATGTCAGGTTTTACTGAAATCTACCATGCATTTGTTCATATCGGAAAACAATGACAACTTCTTAAAAATAATGTCTACGAAAAAACAATGTTCTACAAACTTGAAGAACGATACTTAATCTAGTTATTATTTGAATAATTTCAAAAACTAAAATGTTTTTGGTTTTTGAAAATCAGTTTGAAAATGCCACTTCAACGGGTGTTCTACGAAAAGTATCAGATTGCAGGGACAGAGGATTCATCATAGTTTCAGTTTTCCGTTAGTTAAAGCCCAATAAGAACAACCACCCTGTATAAGACTACGCGAATTAAGTGTTCATCATCCATAATTATCATGAAGTGTAATGTCAAGCAGATTGTATTGGACATTGGACATTCACCGGTCGGAATATCCATGGGAATTCCCGAACCACGCCAAAATGTGCACTCGCACAGAGCACATCACAATTGTAATAATTATCGCAAATTTAACGCTCTCAGACAACCAGTGTCAAAATCCGGCTTTGTTCAATTCGACTGCTTTTATCAATTGGTCTATAAATACTAATTGTATTGAATTTCTGCACACACACATCGCCAGACAGACATCCAAACACACGCTAACACTGCCACAGGCGGCACAGTAGCCAGCGAGGCCCACAAGCTTTCGCAACTCGCGGCATACAAACACCAAAACACACACACACGCCCAAAAGTCAACAGCTAAAATCACGACCGTGCTCGTGTGTGTGTGCGATTATGATATGTTTGTGTGCGTGTGTGTGTATGTGCGCGAATGTGTGCCTACCGCAAAGATAATTCTCACACCACAAACCCCCCAATCTTTGCGCGCGCGTTTCGCGTCGTGCGCGAGCCGCCGAGTGCTTCGGAGCGATGCGCCGTTTGCGCACAGTTCGATCGTGCTGCTCGTCGCGGCAACATCGTGTGTGTGTGTGCGTTTATTCGAGTATTCAAACCGCGATATGCCACCCAGAACATTGAACATTACTTGTTGATTTTTCACCGTGCAGAAAAAACATACAAACAGCGCCGCTCCCAATCGTAACACACACAAAGCCAACGCGCCAACACCAGCGCACAATGATCGGAACGAAAGCGGTCTCGCAAGCGGTGCCATCCGCCGCCATTCCCATCCGCAGCTCCTCGTCAGACCTTCGCAGCAGCTTCATCGCCAACAATGGCAACCACAATGGCAACGGCGGAACACCCGGATTCAGCACCTCAATCCCGTCACCCGCCGCCGCCACGCCGCCACCGCTCAAAGTGCACACCTGCGGCAGCCGATTCGCCAAATGCAACTGTCAGTCCACGGATACAACGACCATCGAGGCGAGTGTCACTTCACCATCCACCTCCGTTCCGAATGCGAGCAGCGCCACCGACGCCGCCACCTTCCGCCGCAAGACCCTCTTCCAGTCCTACTCGCACCCCGACACCAATTTCGTCTTCACCGACGACAACCGCAATCCGCATCGCGTGGCCACCGCCGCCGCTGCGGCTGCGGCACGTTCCGCACGCGCCCAATCGACCGTCCAGCGCACCAAGCGCATGTCGACGCCGTGCGCACCGGGCACGTACAGCGTTCTGAACGTGGCCGTCCATCCCGACCTGATGTTGGCCATGTCCCATCAGAACGGACGCATCGAGCCGATTGCCACCGAAACGGTGGCGTCGGCGTTGGGTCGTCAGCAGCAGCAGCAGCAGCAGCAGCCGCGCGTCTCCATTCTGAAGAAGGCGTCGACGGTGACGGTGGTTCAGCCGCCGGTGAGACGAGTGTCCGCGCTGCAGCGAGATCGAGAGGCTCGCGATCGCCGACCGAGCAACGAGTACCTGAAGTACATTGGTGGCGGCCTGCCGGCGACGACGACGACGACGACGCTGGACGAGGAGTGCAGCAGCAGCGATGAGCGACGAGACAGCTTTCGCACGGCGTCGGTGGCGGCGGCTGCGACGACGACGAGTGGCTACAATCGTCGGCAGTCGCGTTCGCTGGGCGATCCGAGTCGAGTGGAGCAGGTAAAAACGCATAACTTTGAACCACATAGCTAAGAAACTTCTTGGATTATTCCAATAGTTTTTTTCATCGAAGTAAGAAAATTAATGAATTTTGACATGTGATCATTTTGTTTTAAATATATTTTTGTGTATAAATATGGAGCTGAAATGTTAAACCCTTGCATTCTTCAACAAACAAACGTCTTTTTATAGAAAAAATGCTCCTTAAGAAAAAGTGGTTTCGCGAGGCCAGAACAAGCGAATGAAGTGGATAGATAAATCCGAGGTTATCGAATCGCCATTTATTCGAAATCTTATGGTGTCTAGTTTGTTTGGCATAATATAGCGTTGTGTCGTCATAGCTAATCTACGATTGATTTGAGAATATAAATTGCATGGGAAGGCAAACCGGCCAATGGAGCTGATTTGAGCTCTTGTAAACAACAATGTAGTCACCGCTAATGAAGGGCAAGTGTTTTTGAATTTCAATGTTATGAGACTATTTTCGGCTGAGGAAGAACCTGTGCTACATGGACTGCTAAGTATCGGGAGAAATAGGGAAGGAACAACATTTTTGATGAAGACGAATTGTGGTCCCATTTATGGGTTTGTGCGTATCTGGCCCTCAGCGACTATATTTAATTTCCCAAATGAATACAGTAGCTCCAGGGAAATAATGCGGCAGTATAAATCAAGAAAAAAGAGTATTTTGCCATTTTTAGCGACGAATCCTTTTTCAGGGTGATCGATATGTTGATGAACCGCTGATTTAAGGCTTTCGGGCTGAAATGAAACTATGTGGAGGATTAAAAAATAATGTCATCAAAAATGATGGTTCTACCCTATTCTTCCCCACTCGAAAACAAAAATCGCAATTGTTTTCCAAAACTCCGTACCTGCTATTTGGGTACCGAAGATGATGCGCGCAGTCGACGAATAAATGTGTCGGTTACTGACGAAAACATCAATAAGTCCACCAAATATTTTCGGAAACAGACAAGTTTGGCAGCAAAAGATTCCTGATTCCCTAAGGATATGAAAACAATGTTTAAACATATCGTGCACGCGATTTTGGGAATACGAGAGCATTTTGCGGAGAGGGTGCCGCGATTGCGCCAAAACTGACAATTGTCAAAATCAACAAAATGTCGATATAATTTAATGATTGATCTATGAATTATGGTCTCATTTGAGGTTTTACCGTACTCGGCCCTCAGAGACTACAATAAATTTCCAAATTCAAAATGGTGTCTCCAGGTGCAAACTGAGGCAGTATAAATTGCGAAAAATGGGGATTTTTCAAGGGTTAGCGCCAAATCCTTTCCGGAGGTGATCTTGATATTTCATGATCGCTGAATTTGGGTATAGGCCTATAATTAGATTATGTATAGGAATATAACAAGTTTTCATCAAAAAGATCTAATCGACATGCTGAAACGAATTTATGTTGGTTTTATTGAATACTACCCCAATAGTTGACTTATACCATGCCAAAAATCGTATTTTTCAAGCTTTCGTCCATATTTGAAAGACAAGCTATAATAATCTGAAAATTCCAATGATACAGGTTTGTTGAATGAACCTCATTCTATCATATACACGAACACCGCGTGACATTAAACTCATCTTCGGCTGAAAACGCCCTAAACAAGGCCGCTCCATTTTTTATATGGAGACATCATCGATCTCTAATTCGTTCGGTGATTTTTCCTATTTGTTCTGAAGAGGAGGATGTTTAGACAATTTCCTTCTATTTCATTTGATTATTCACGTTTGTTTCTATGTTAAACCAGTGAAAAGTTAAGTCTTTTATACTGTAAACGAATCATGCATATTTTGTAGGAAGAAAAATAATTGATTTTACTCCCCATACAAAATATCAAGATTTCGTATTTGGAATAAGGCCTATGACTTTTCACTATACCGACTTAGAACAATGTTAGGAAACTCAATTTGAAGATAATGAAATTATATACACATCCTTATCTTTCGAGACAAATAAAAAATCAACGATCGAATTAGAGCTCGGTGATTCCTCCATATAAAAACGGAGCGACCTTGTTTTGATCGTTGTCAGCCGGAGATGAGACTTATGTCACGCGATGATATGGGTATATGATATAATGATATTCATTCAACTGTTCTGTATCATTGAAATGTTATGATCGCAAAAAAGAAAATACGATTTTTTGGCATGGTTTAGTTAACTAACTAACAACTTTGTGGTTTGTGCATCTAAAAAGACAAGCATGAAGTAAGGTCATAAAAAGGACCAAATAAAAAATTAAAAAATGTATTTAATTTCTTATGATTTTCAATAAAAAAAACATCCGAAGACACAACATTGCATCAAACATTGTATAAAGGTGTCCGCATTTATTTGCCAAGTGTGGCGCTATTTTATTGTAATATTCAGTAGAAATCATGCCGTTCCAACCGTGGGCTACTGACACAGGTCAGATTCCACATATGACCGAAATATGATGGCATAACAATACACAGAAATATGTTGTTAATTTAGGCAAGTCGGTATCTTTATATCTAGTCATACACTTCGACACTTTCTTGGTAACATCCATGTGGGAGCGTCTGTATGTTTACCGTCCGCTTGAATACGCTCGCCATTCGCTGTTGGCTGGTGCTCGTCGTCGGTGTTCAAAGACACACGTATCCACTCAAGTAGTGCGCGTGTGTGTGGTTGTGATGCATACTCTCACATATGCTGATTGCGATTGGCACCGGTCCGTTTTTTCTCTGCGCGTTCTTTGAATGCGCAAATAATATATATCCGAGTGTGTGTGTGTGCGTGCATTTGAATGTTAGTACCCGCCAGCATCGAAGACACACGCGAACACACATCGAAATACATTATTATGTTATTTCCCGACCGCCCGCCCGCACCCTTTTTCATGCGCCACAGCACACGCGTCCATTATAAGCGAATATGCACGTCGTCGTCTTGTGTATGCAAAGCGCGACCAGCCAGAATTTCCGCACACACACCACCAACCACCACACAACAAACACACACAAAACACGTGAAAATGCGCAAAAGAAAAATACCGCACAGCAAACATGAGACATACTACACACATGTATGCAAACACGTGTGTGCGTGCAGCGAGCTGAGATAAAAATCAAGGGACATGCGCGCGCAATGTGTAAAGTGCACATGTGTGCTGTGTGTTGTATTGCTACTAGTGTACGTATGTTGTGTGTAATGCGTGCACACAAAGCGGAGAGAAGACGTCGCCCGTGTCCCGGTAACTTTTCAATCTATTTGAATTTTATCTAATTTAAAGTTTCCTCGGAATCGGATTTTCTTCAAACGCATACGTGCGTGCTTTTTTCCAACCGTTGCGCCCGGTGCATGCGCACGCAGTGTGTGTTGTGTCGTCGTGTGTGTGTGTGTGTGTGTGCGTGCGACTGTGTATGTTTCGAATAAACTGATTTCGCTGGGCGTGCGCTTGCGATTTTTTCCCTCTGCACTACTACTAGAGGTATATGAATTCGCTTACACATTGATACTTTTGCACACATCGTACACCCTTTTTTTCCGCCATCGTCGGTGGTGGTTGTCCCCATGCGGCAGCCACGACGACGACATGAAACGAATGCGCGCCGTGAATGACAATGTGCACATACACTCGCATTGAACGCTCCAACTCTGGCTGGCTGGGCTCATTGCACGACGACTTGGGTGCCTGTGGCGTAGTCTGGATTTTCGGCTGATGGTGTTATGAAATTTACAAAGTTGGTACCGGTACCTTCTTTCCTTCTAACCAAGAATCATGCACAATAAGATACTACGTTATATTTCCGCACTGCAAACCAATTTTGATTCATAAAAGTTATCCGTATGAAGGCGTTGATCTGATAAATTTCAGTGCTAAGAAGAATGATATAGTTTGGATGCTTATTCCTCTGTTGTATTCGAGTTCTCCATTAATAATGAAAATGGAATGACATTTGAAAATTTACGCCATCGAATGCCGCCACAAAAGCATCTCGAATCAGTATCTCGAAAATCAGTATTCTATCTAGATTACATTACATTGCATTTGTTCAGGCTCTGTGAGAGGGAGTGAGGGTGCTAAAAACCCGAAAACACCCCATGTATACGCGAATGACTTGGGCCACCGAAAGCGAGCGCGTAAAATATTATATGCACTGCACTTACCGGTGGAGCCGGCGATGTTTTTAATGGTGGTTTTTTCCCTGCGTGTCGTTGGCTGGAGACTTCGAATGGATGTTCTGGCCCGGCGAACGCCCAAAGTTACACGCTGGCGTTCGCGTCGTGTGTGTGCACAGCGATGTGCATTTTTTTCAGTACAGGCGTCCATATCGCGAAGTGCATGTGCGCACTGCGCACGTCTGCAATACACACTCGCGCGCACACACGTATCGGATGTTCGCATCGACGGCGATGTGTATGGACCAGGGGGGACCAGGTGTGGTCTTCGATTTGCTCGAGAAAGCTATTGTTTATTGTGGTGAAATGTATGAAGTATTAAAGTATTAACTCTCATCCGCCATTGGGGTCTAAAT
This sequence comes from Exechia fusca, assembly GCA_024741255.1. Taxonomy (NCBI): domain Eukaryota; kingdom Metazoa; phylum Arthropoda; class Insecta; order Diptera; family Mycetophilidae; genus Exechia; species Exechia fusca. Next base: position 10,478 of record JANTBZ010042219.1, read on the forward strand.
CGACCCTATTTGTTGATTTGTTCTAATTTGAATGGCTACAGAACGTAAACTGTTCATCGATACGAGCTGAAACCTTGACTATAACGTTTCTTGGAATGCTCTTTCAAAATTAAATATTCTCCACCGAAGTTAGATGTCGCTGGTGGGATTTACAAAAAAACTTCCGAATCCGCCGTTGGGATCCCAATCGGAAACGACCAGAAATATACACACATTCGAGTCGCTGTTTTTACACGTGAAAGTAGACACAAAATAATGATTTACGTGTGTCAGGATTTTTGCAATTGCTTCCTGTGGCGGAAGATATGAACAGTTCAAGGCAAATTGGTGAATTCTTTATAACCAGAAAATACATATTAAACTTTTTTTTTCAATATTTTTATTATTCAATAATTGTTTTAAGTTATAAGTTATAAAAATAACAAAAAAATTATTTCGATCTTATGTTGATTTAGGAGTTATATTTATTGTTTGAAAACAATTCTAAACCTAGAGTTGTCCAATGTTAACATGTGATCCTTAATAAGCTTACGTCAGATTATCACGTACACCTTGAAATTTGCATTAATCGTGATGGTCCATCTATTCTGGGACATCCATACAAATTGTAATGATGCAGTTATGTGGAATGAATCTTATTGTATTCGTGAATCGAAAACCGAATACCGAAAATCGAAAACCGAAAAGTCTCGCATCTGGCTAAGAGAAAAACAGATTTCCAAATATATGGAAAAATTGTCAAGCGAATTAAACACATTACAAATTTTAAGAAGATTGATCGCTTCTATCAAGTCGCCTCGATTCGTCATTATTTTAAATATACATATACAGGGTGCGCCAGATATTGCCATAAGACAACTTCAAAAATTCGAAAGAGTTCAAGCTACCAGATAAAAGTAAGAAAAATGGGAAATGACATGACAATGCCGCCTTCATGGTGAACTGAAAAATGTGTCCTTTTACTGTTTTTTTCTTCTTCAATTTTCTTGCGTATCTTGGACGGTGTAGCGATTATTTTTGCACGATTTTTTACCATGAGTTGGTCTCTTTTCTGAGGCTTACTGGTGTACAAATGACTTCCCAAATGAGTCCAGAGGATTCCAGGCGGCGTGGTGACCATACGACTAGGGGTGTCAGATATCCAAAAAATATCGATATGTCGATATTTGAAAAATATCGATATTTCTCGATATATCGCATGATCTTTCGCGAAAATTCACAATATGAGCTAACCGTTACCATGACGTACCCAGAGGGTGATTAGGGTTGTAAAATATCCCTCACTTTACTATCATCTTGAGAAATATCGTTTTATTTAAATTATTCTGCTTCAGAGCATTAGCCAGTCTTCATTTTGACTTTGGAATCATATAGAGAACATCGATAAACAAATATCGGATCTCGTTCCGATTTGTTTCCAATAATAATAATTGCTCTAACGATGTTAATAAGTTAATTTTTGTTGAAAGTACATATCCTCTTTTTTTTCTTTGTCATTTTGTCATTACGATATATCGATATTCGATATTTCCGGTGATTTAAGGAGTTTTTAGAATGTCCACAATTTTTCTTCACGATTTTTTAGTAATTTTCAATAATTTTTGATTGAAAATGATCAAGATTTAAGACGATTTCCGATGATTTGAAAAATTATAGAAATATTTTCAATAATTTCTAGAATTTGTTCGCGAATTTCTATGATTTTTGCAAGAAAAAAATCGAAGATTTCCGAAAATTTACCGATATTGCTGAACGATATATCGATATTCGATATATCGCTATACGATAAAAACGCATATCGATATTATCGATATCGCAAAATATCGATATCGTA
>JANTBZ010042230.1:0-12308 GCA_024741255.1 Exechia fusca
ATTGTTATTCTTAGCATAAATTAAAGCCTATGTATTCAATGACTTCTGATGATTGAATCATATTCATAAGGCCAACATAAAAAAAAAATCAACAAATACAAAATAGGTCCAAATTTATTATCCAATGTAGCAGCCACTTGAAAAACGCGCCCAAAACACGACACACGAAGCAACGTACAACATGCAATTATGCGATGTGTGTCCGTTTCGCTTCGGTGCTGTCGCCGCAGCCGACGAAGATATGAAAGAAATCGACGATGAGAGGTGTCCAAAATATGTTACCACCTTCTCGCACCTTCGCCACACTGACTGACATTATTATTATAAGTAGATTAACGCTTGATGCGTCGCGAACAACACGCTATTTTTTCTGTCTCGCCTTTCGCGCTCGTGTTTGCATACTACTCACATTTCATCGCGGTTTCCGCGTGAATTCGTGCGTTCGAATATGCAATTATATGCCCGGCTAAATAGCCGGGCAGAGGCACAGTCGCGCAGAGTCTTTCGCAAGTTTTCCACCTGGTTGAGCGTCAAATTAGACGGGGAATTTATGCACGCCAGGCGGCGGTGGCGAGCAGCCGAGCGATACGATCCGTTGCCGTGTGTGTGTGTGTTTGTGTGTGTGCTTGCGGGGCTGGTGAGAAAGGTGAAAGAATGGACTTCCTGTCAGTGTTCGGCGCACTTGTGTGTGTGTGTGCATTTGTTCGTGTTCGATGTGCAGGCCGAGATTGAGGGAAAGTGTGTGTTGTGTGTGCGTGTTGTAACGAAAATCGGCCGTCGACTTGTGTAGCATTTTCATTTTCGGTGTGTGTGTGTGTCTGTGTGTGTGTGCCTTTGAGTTTGCATAAAAGCGCGTCGCGTCGCGTCGTCATCTCTCTATTTCGAAAGGCCTATCTACTGCGGATTTGCATTGAGGTAGGTCGTTTTGCTGCTGCTGCTGCTCTGGCATCGAGATTGTGCGTCTCGTCGACGTGCGGCTTTCGTCGTCTTGTTGTGTTGTGTGCTGGGGCTGGCCGTTTATCTCGCCGCCAGTGTGTGTGTGTGCAGTGTGCATTCGCTCAGACGCCACAGCCGCCGCCGCCGCCGTCGACGTTTCTGTGCGTTTGCGTGTGTGCCGTTTTCTCGTAACATGCGCGTGCGCGCGTCTCTTTAAACAATTCGCTCGTCACGATTGCAATCATGAAGCAGCAACAGCAGCAGCATCGTCGCCGGCGTCATCATCAGCATCATCATCATGATCATTGCACATCAGAACGGTCATGATCGCGTTTCAGCGCATTAGGCACGCGATGCACAACGCGATGAACAATGCTCGCGAATGTGGCGGCCGATTTTCACAACACGGCGAACATCGAGATTGCATTTTCTGTGTGCGCTGCACTAGCAGCTAGCATCTAGTAGCTGCTACAGGGTGTGTTCGGTCTATTGAGGGACATTCGTCTTATTCGTAGGCAAACGTGTGGGTCAGGACTTTATGTAGACTTTGAGTCTATTAATGTATGTTGAATGTAAGATTATTTTTTTAGTCTGTGTTCAACCAATCCTAACTCAACGCAACATAAAATGAAATTTGTTCATTCAACTAATCAGCTGATTGACATGCCTCCATGGTTTGATGGTGAATCTAAGAATCTTGATTGACTAACAAATCAAAATGTTGTCATACTTGCTGATTTGTTCAAAATTTGGCACACTATCATAAAGATGGAACCATTCTCGATCACATCTCCACATGATATATGTACGTATACCTCTCGACTCTGCTACATTATGTGCGATAATAATTGCTACTGCTGCTGCTGCGACGGCGGCGAGTGCATGAAACCTATATTTAAGTAGATTTAATATGCGCCAGTCAGAGAAGTGCATGATGCAAACTGCACACAAATTCTCATGTGCATGGCATGGCAGAAGCGAACACGTCTGAGAGTAGATTCTGTGCACTCGATTGCATTTGATTTGATGTGCACGAGACCGAAGCTGAAGCTCATTGCACACTCCATCACCGAAAGTATTATCATTATCATGCATTTCTTGATCACATTCGTATGTCCCAAATTTACATGGCACAAACACACATCAAACATTACTCGCCAAGCTCCACTGGTCACACGCACAGTAATAGGATAATTATATATGACAGAGTCTGTCGTGCTGCCGCGTAGTTTGTGTGTGTATCTACGACGTGTAATTTATCTGCGCTAGCTGCAATGCCGCTAGGACTACTGAGCACAATGCACCGACAATATGCTCATCGGTGCTGCTCTTACAGCAGTGCAGAGTGACATGGGGTTCAATTGGTAAGAGTTGATTATTGTGAGCTCTTGCTGTTGTCAAGAAAAGACTGCGTAAAATGGCATACGATCGAAGGTGCAAAGTACAAGTACCATCGATGAAAATTAATGTTCATCGGAGGGCGCCAGGTCTTTCGTGTACAGCAATGCACATTTTAGCCACCACCTTCGCGAAAGAATCGTTATATTGACATCTTTGGCTGAATGCGCTCGAAAAATGTGCATGGAAAATTATGCTGCAATTTTTTCAGTTTTGTGATCAATTTGTGGTTAACATTTAATATTTTATCGTTGGTTTCGATGATATCAACTATTTTTCGACCTGTTTGTCCAATTATTTCAGCCGATCCCATCACAAATAAACCTTTGTCGACCTTCCACTTTGGCACTCAATATGATCGGATTTCTTGGCAAAATTAGTAATTTTTCAGGTTAAGGTCATTCAATATATATTCTCTTTTTATCGACAATTGAAATCCGTTGCAAAATACATCATTTCGCACCAAGTTTTCCATTTCCCGCAACGTCTGGTTAACCGAATCCCAATCATAATCTATCGCTACTGGTATATGTAATTATGTTAATGACTGCATTTTCCCTCAAGACACAAAATTTCGGAAAACATAGAAGATATTCGTGTTCACTGCTCAGATCAATCATTGTGCATTATCACAATTGTGTATTGTCGCACTCGCAAGAAGTAATAGCCGTTTAACCCCATGTTCCTCTACCTACCACAACTACTATGTTAGTACATTACTTACCGTCGTCAACACACGGTAAAGTTACGCTGCTGGCCGGTCGTCGCCGAGCCACACAGCCAGTTGCATTGTACGCAAAGCAGCGACGACCGTAGCGCTGGGAACCCGCAACGCCTCAACATTAGTGAACGTGCACGCGATAATATTCCCTCGGGAGCAGCTCCGCAGCTACCGATGTTAGTGCGTGACGATGCGTGCTGTGTGCGTTTGCATATTGGCAACAAACTGTGGGACTCGGGCGTCTTCGCGTCGTCTTCGTGAATCACTCATGCTCATCTGACCACCACCGATGGTGTGTCTGGCTGCGGATGCTCTGCGAATATGTTTGTTAATTTTGCTAATAGTTCACGTCTTTGCTGCGTTTGTTTTCAGTGTGCGCGCCGCACGTCTGCATAAGCAAGCGAGTGCTGCTGCGGGTGCACAAGGTACAAAGATGTTCATTTTATTGCTGACGACGGCGAGCGCACGCGAGGACAAAGTCGCAGCGCGCTCTTTAAATCCGCCACATTATTAACGTCTTCGGCGTGACACGCGCGCGAGCTCGCGCATATTTTCGATGCTGTGAGGCACACAGGCGCGGGCAAGGTCTTCTCGCGTCAGTGGTGTATTCAGGGGTGAAAGGGTATATTGAAATATTAAAATAGAACTGTGATTTCCAGGATTCGACGTGTTATTCTTTGAACAATGACGGGCAATTCTTTGAAATGGTCCGACATCAACATAATTTCAAAAATTTCACTTTAATCTACAATCAATGTGAGTGTTTTTGTGTTATGATGTTGCTGTGTTGTGACAGCATGATCAGTAAGTTATAATAGTCGAATTGTATGTAAAGGACTCCAGAAACTTCATAGCACCCGCCAGCCGAAAAATCCCTGCTACACAAAGATATATCTGTGTCTGGCCTGTGATTGTTGTGATGTTTTGGTGGGCTGCAGCAATGCAGCATGGCAGAACCTCGACTGCACTCCACGCCGTAAAATTGTACAATCGTAGCGGCTCTGGTTCGGGTTCTCTGAGCTACTGATGTACTTGAGTGTTGATGTGTATGTGTTTGCTGCTGCTGCGGCTGCGGCTGCTGCTGAATGTTTCTGGAGCTGCGCGCGAACCGATGCGCGCCCACTGGCCATGAGAACGAGGACGTCGACGTCGTCGTGGTGGCGGCGGACGTCGCGCGCTTCCATTGGTACATAAATAAAACCGGGCAATATGCAATACTCTCAAGTCTCAAGACACTATAAGCCACGCGATTGTTTGCGCTCTGGGCGCACGAGCGCAGGCGCAGGCTTGACTCGAGTGTGTTTAACATTTGCGGGCTCGTATGCACTACAGGGAATGCGGGGGTAGGTGAGACTAGATCGAGTTGGGATATCAAGGATATCATTTGTTTCTTCAATACCAAAACCGTCAAGTTATGGTACATTTTCAAGATTTATTCCACTTATTAGAACGTATGCACATGCACCGGAGAGTATAGGAAGAGTTAGGATATCTAGAGTATGAATATTATTTGTTTAAATTGGTTTCAAAAGACCGACACTCTGATAGCCAATCATCTTCAAGTTCAATTTCAAGATTTATTAGACTTTTGAATGAGCATCAGGTGTTTTTATTACTCCGATACTTTTTATTACGAATCAACCAAGCCAATTCGAAAGAACTCCCCCAAGCCAGCGTGCCCAGCAGTCCATTCTCACACCACACCACTACCATCACATTGCCTGCGTGCTCTGTGCATCCAGATGGATATCTTGCGGACAAATCAACGCGCTGTGCGAAAATACTGCACAGCTCGCGCGATCCAGCAGCGCTGAAAAAACAGACACACACACACACGCGCACAAGAACTCCGCGCGTGTGTGTGAGTGTGTCTGAGCGTGAGTGCGCCGAGTGCCATTATATAAATAATGACTTCTTTGTGTGGTGATGTGTGTGTGTGTGTTCGTGCTCGCACGTGCGCATGCAATGTTTTCCGAACTTGCGCGTGTGAGTGTGTCTGTGCGCGTTTACTAACCCCTTCTCTTCATATACACATTCAGTATGTGTGGTGTGTGTATCCGAAATGCTAATTCGCAGCGCATTCCAGCACAGTTCAATCACTGTAGTATGTGTATATATGAATATACTTGCGTGCGGCCGCTTGTGCTGCTGATGACGATCATTCGCAATGATGATGATGACGATGATGACTGTTCATGTTCTATAGGTATTGTACATTTGTACCCATACAAAATGTGGAAATTTCACTTTGCACACACGCAGCATAGCTCGGCACGTTCCCATTCAACACACACACATACTTACTCACACCCATATGATCGGTCGACCGACACCAACACGCACACAGACACGCACACACAATCGCATCGAATATGGTACATCCTGTATGCGAACAGCAGAAGCAGCAACAGCAGCATAAATTGAGGTCTGCATGCAAGCATGTGTATTCGCGGTATATAAATACACGCAGGCGCTGGAGCCGCTCGGACGTTGCGAACTGCCTTCGCCGCTGCTCGATAGATACGTGTGTGTGTGTGTGTGCGTTCGTGTATGCTATACTTAACGCACACACACACACACACATTCATGATGTGCGCTCGTGCGCTCAGATTCTCGAAATGGCGTTTTGCACGCCAGGCCCAAGTCAAAGTCGTTGCTCGTTCGCAATCGCGTTTTGTTTATGTTTATTTATCTCTCATGCGCGGACACACGAACACACACACACACACGCATACAGATACACAAACATATCGCATATTCAACTCCCAGAACGCTGTGTGTTGCTAACGAACACACACAGCGAGCAGTGCTGATGATGCGGATCATTCACTAACGTTTGTGGAAATCCCCGCAGTAAGTTTCTTATTAAACTTCGTGCAAAATCGGAAGCCTTCGACGCGATCGATTTTATCAGGCGACGCTATCAATGAGGGTGTGTGTGTGTGCACAGACGTTGCAATCTTGAGATTAGGCCGACTGCGATAATTTGTTTTGTCTGTTCTTATTGGCATTGCATTCACAATTTGTACAATGTTGTGGCGGAGTGTAGATTACGGACGTAGCCGTCGTATGATACATAATAAGCATAGCAGTACACACACGAACAATTTAATATTGTACATGCCCGCTGTACCCGTCCGCGCTGCTGGTACGATCGCAGAACGCACCAGCAGCAGCAGCAGCAGCAGCAGCTCCAGCGGGCGAACAAACAGCACAACGAACGCGGCTAAGCGCATTCCAATGGTTCTTCACACGCCTCGCGCCGCTCTCCGCACACACACACACACACACACACGCAAAGTCAGTATGTGTGTGTGTGTGTGTGTGTGTGCATACGTGAGTACACACACGGCGGGCGGCTTACGACAATGACGTCGTCGCGGTATGGTTGTTGAGAGGTTAACAGCTAGAGTGGCGTATGTTATATTTCGTATGAGGAGTGGACCAAATTGTTATGCAAACCAAGCTCGAATTAGCATATTTCTGAATGAATTCCATAATTCAAGAATCGATCATGAATACAATTCGAAAGACGAGAACGATGAAAACAGATACGAAGCGCATCAACTCGGTATAGTTTTAATATTAAAGGTCTAGTGATGCTCTTCAATGAGCATAAGGTCAAACCGTTTGACAAATCACACACCTGGATCGCGGTTTGTTTTGCGCTTTAACGACCTTCTGTATGAAGTTCACGAAACCCGAAATCATTCAGATACATATGTTGTGAGCATTCCAAGACATATACACTACTGGCGATCCTTTATTTGTCATTCAAAAGTTCTTGACATTACTTGTAATTTGGTAAGCAAGTTAAAGTTTTACCAAACGCAAAATAATTCAATTCGACGAGTATTAAATATATATGTTTGCAGTTTGCATAGTGTATTGCACTCACGCTCACAACATGGACTAAACCCGTTCACAATATAGCATGACTGGCTGCCGGTTTGCCAACGATCGAGCACACAGGAACTATGGAATGATATCACGAAACCTTCAGCTTATTGACAGTCGCAATATAATCTACTAGAGTAAACTATAGAAGACGAAAAATATCATACCAACGCCACATGTGCACCTACCCATCCACAAATATGCTGCTCTTCGAATCTCAGCACACACACACACAGGCAAACGATCGTTGCGCGATCGCAACTCTGAACGCTCGCGCAGCCGAGCGCAACATATACAAATACTGGCACGCTCAAACACCAACAAACACACACACACACACACACTCGCGCACGTACACTAAACCGACACATAAACCGCTCGCCAGCCTCGCGCACGCGCCGCGCGCAACGCGCTTGCGCATCCGCACGCCGCACGCTCGATGACGATGAAGTCAGACAGCAGGCAGGCAAGCCGCGCAGCTGTGTGTGCGCGTTTGCGCGTGCGCGATGCGATGCCAGCCAGCAGCCAGCATCGTCGACGGTGGCGGCGGCGGCGGCGGCGGTTGGCGGTGGGTTCAGCCGTGGCGCGCACTGCGCTGTGTTTTTAGTGCGATTTTTACTCTTTCACTGGCCGGAGAGTCTCAGAGCGTTCGTAGCGAGCGAACCACCGCGTGCCGAAGCGAAGCCAAACACACACCGTGTGCGCAACACATCAACAACGGCAACGGCCGCCGTTACTAACGACGACGAACCCCCCAACGTCGTACGTGAGTGTGTGTGGAATCCGTTCCGTTCCGGACGCGCGCGCGCGCATCCAAATCGTCGGTCCGTCGTCGCGTTTTCTTCGTCTGGTGTTCAGTTTTATGTTGCGTGCGTTCGTGCGTTCTGTGGAATCGATCTAGTTCGTACATGTGATTGTATGTTTATTCGGGTATATATTCGTGTACGATTGTTTGTGTGTGAGACCGTTAGCCCAAGTTCGTTGCGGTGATCGCGATCTACTTTGCTGCTTCGCGGAACACCCCTTTCGATTCAGTTCGACTCTTTCTCAGTTAGTGTATCAGTCAGGCTGCTTCTCTGATGCACCGCGCGATAATTATGTTGGCGTCCTTCCCGGAACTCGACCTTAAGAACGAAATCCGTTGTGCGCGCATCGATCGCAGAGAAAAACATTCAATCCAGTTGTGAGCGTGTGCAAGCATATTTACGCGAGTATCTGTGTGTATGTGTATGTGTTGCGGGTGTAAGTGTGTGTGTGTGTGGCGTGTGCAGAAAAGTTCTTTGTGATTTACGTGTGCGATGCGCTTTGTGAGTGAATGCGCGCGAGTATGTGCATGCTGAGGAATTTCTCGAAGAATATAGCTGGTTTCGCGTATATGGTATTGACACGCTATACTATACTAATACAGCGCACTCCACATAGTGATACACACACACACGCATACAACCACACACATATTGTCAAGTCAATTGCCGCAATACGCCTCGAGCGGGCGGCAATAACGAACAGCGGCAACAAGTTGCCTCACCACCACCAGTCGGAGTCGCGGTCAATTCTTTAGTGCTTTGTTGTTGCGAGTGCGACGTCTCCAAGACTTGGCGCACAGCCGCCCTGAAGCGCCAAGCGGAGCGTGTCTCGTCGGACCGGAGAACAACCGCCCCGTTTGTGTTCGCCAATATACGCGCGCGACCACTTCGTCTTTGTCCGCATCGTGCAAGCGTGCGCGAGTATGTGTGTATGCAAATTTGTTTGAAGCACACACGACACAATGAGCGTGGGGATTTACCAAATTGTCTTATACATTCACTACTGCTGGTATTGTATTGTGCGCGCAAATAACATATTCAACGCCCGCGCACAAAGCTGCTGACGTTGTCAAAGCGATCGTCTGTGTGTGTGTACCATCCAGCCGCTGACGCTCGGTTTCGGCTTTGATAAAATTCACTCTAATGTACATGAGATGGTTACTGATGATGCGAGCTGCGAGCAGTGAGCAGCAGAAATGTACAGCCGTTTGGCTCGGCTATGCTTCACAGAGTAGCAGCTAGCAGCGCAATACGTGTGCGAATAACAATTTGCGTTATATTTTGCACACGAGAGCGGCGTACACGATCTTAAATCGCGCGCACGCGCACGTTCGTACATCCGTGATCATTCTTCAGCTGGATGTCGTCGGTGTGTGTGTGTGTGTGTGTGTGTGTGTGTGTGGTGTACAGAGTGCGGCGTTTGAAATCAGATATTAGGCGGCTGTATTTGAAATACGAAGCTGTACTGTTGAAAGTCACCAGTATATCAACAGGACATTTTCACTCAAACAGACAGCTTTTACTAGAACGCGAGCAGCGCTCAACTTCACTGAAAGAGTGATAACTGTCAAGTCAACATTCACGTGTCTGCTCGCACACGGGCAGAGTTTTCCACTCTGCTCTTTGAGAACAAATTGTGTTTGTGCATAGCAATCTGTCTTTTACTCATTACACATTACACATTTTATTTGTGGTATTCGGGGATTCTAACAACGATTTGTGATTCCAAAAACTACGCTACCCACTCTACCATCGCGTCATCCAAGACTACATATAATTACTAATAGCGAATTCGAATTCGAGTTAACAACGGAAAAGTTACTCTCAGCTCCAAAAATAATTAGATTCTCCGAACAAATGTGTTCCTTATAGTTTAGCTATGAATACAAATATAAAAACATCTTGGATTAAATCGACTCACTCTGTCCGTGTGTGTTGCGGTGTTGCTATGTTTATGTGTGTGCTAGCTGTGTATGTACTGGTTTTCAAGTGCTTCTACGATCTACGATCGGGAGTTAGTGAGTCTGTCTGTGTGTGTGTGCGCCTGACTGCTGTGCTGACTCGCGTGAGAGTTGAGTAAGATGTGAATTGGTGTCTGCGATGTGGTTTACATCGCATGTACTAGTATACAATGTTCTCACACACACAGCGAACGAACCCCAGATGCCTTTCTAATTTATTTCAATTGCACTCACTTGCACACACACACATACATTCATAGGCACATGCCACATTCATATGTACCATGTATACATACAAAACACAGCATATAACTAACTCACAGAAGCCGTCGTGTCTTTTACATCGTCATCGTCGTCGTCGTCAGCATCGCATTGTCGTGCAATCCATCGCACTATTATACTACTCTCACACTCACCGCACATTCCTGCGTCGCTGCACACATCGACACATCGACATCGACGAGTCACGCACGCGCTCTCGCGCACTCTGCGCACGCATCGCATGCGAATTATAATTCGCGTTTCGTTCGCTGGTGGTTTCCATGTGAGCAACACATGCAAACAGCAAACAAACGATTGCAGCCCAGTTGCAGCCGGCGCATGCACCGCACACAAAAACCGCCGCCCGCCCGCACCTCCGCACCGGATTCCGCTCATCGCGCGCGGTCACGTTCTTGCACATGAAAGCCGGGCGGGCCGTCGAAAGTGTGCTGCGCGTAGCGCTATTCATTCGCACGCACGCTCGCTCGCATATTTCAATTAATATCCAGCGAACGCGCCAAATTCCTAGAAGCGAGAATGGAAACTACGCTGCTGTGCGCCAGTTGGAGCGCGAGTGTTTGTATGTGTCGGTCGGCGGATTGATACACGCCCCTCTGGGGCATTGCAAATTGACTGACACACAAGCGCGCAAGCGAGCGAACGAACAAGTATAAATGCCAATGAGCTGTTCGCTGTTTGCTATACTCTATCGAGTATGCGAAATTTGCGTGAACGCGCGGTGTGCGTGCGTGTGTGTACGTTCACGTAACTGTATGCGTGTTTGAGTGTGTTTGGCTATGACTATGACGCAGATTTGTCACGGATTTTCCCTTTCAAATTCCACGACCATTGCGACGACGACGCGCTTGTGTGTGAAGTGAACACTAAGCACACGCGACGCGACTGCATTCACTCGAAACTCGACTACGATCGGAATTGTGTGAGTCGAGCCAAGTCGATGGTCGGTCGGTCGGTTGGTCGGTCGGCTCGCAGAGTTCCAGCGCCTAAGTGGATTACGCGTTTGGGGGATTTTGGGCTGGGTTGTGCGTCACGCGCATAAACACACAGCAACTAGTGTGTGTGACATTCGGCTCGGTTTGTGCCGTGTGAAATCCGATCGCACGTTGAACTCAGGCCAGGTCCATTTAGTTGTGGGCGAGCCGCCGAGAGACGAGAGACCGGAGCACACAAAAGATCAAAATGTGAATAAATTAGAAGGCCTGCGCGTGTGCGGCTCGACTGTCATAAGCGCACAGAATTGATCGAACCCGCATAAACCGGCTGATGACTGGCTGCTGTGTGCTGTCCATTAGCCAAAAGACCGATTGTGCTGTTCGTTGACGTCGACAGCGGAGGAGGAGGTGATCGAACCGGCGAGGCGCCTTCGAACTCGCGTTAACCGATTCGGTTCCACACTTGAGCTGTTGGAGGAACATTTATGAAATTTAAAATGTTCGCTATTGTTCACTTCATAAGTTATGTTCTGCCTACCGATCTACCGAAACGAATCCATTATTAATACCTAAAATCGCCCTCGGGCTTGTCCCCCGATCGAGATTCTCCTACCACTGGTCCGACATGGGTTAACACCGCATCGCATCAGCACCCGCACATTACCCGCCAGCACCGCGCAGCCTGTGGCGCGTGCCACGCGGACCCAATTAAACTGCTGGAAAATAATTGATGTAATTCAGCACCTCGGTGCCGCCGCCACCGCCGTCTCTTGCAGCACGACGAAACCGCCTCCGCGCATGCACGCAAATGTGCATCGGTCATAAATTGCCGATTAATCGGGAAAACTCTTGTGCAACAGCGCGTGTGCGGGTGCGTTTGAGTGCGTGCGTGAGCGCGGCAAATGGCAACGAGAGTGGATGGAAAAAACACCATCCCATAAAGTATGAGACGACGAGCGTTTCCATATCAAATGTCCATTAATTAGCACGCGAATCCGACACACTGGGGAATGGCAATATGCGCATATGAGTATTATAACAGTAGGGCTGAACAATTCGTATCGTTTGGTATTCAAACGCATATTTTTGATGAAATTATTTTTGAATAATCAACATGGTTACATACACCGAAAATTACTTCTATTTTTTTGACTTTTTTGTCTTAAATATATGTATTTTTTTGCGATAACTTTTTCATCTGTGCTAAGGCTCTACATAGCGAGCATTCTTTATAGTCTGAAGACATAAAATATTCACTAAGGGTTAAATCCGGATATAACCGTAAATGAGGCTGCAATTCATAGCCATTCCTTCGAACTTTTTCTTTCTTTTTCAGAAATTTCGTCGGTAATTGCAACATTTGAGAGTCTAGGTC
>JANTBZ010042241.1:0-12305 GCA_024741255.1 Exechia fusca
TCCATACATGTTTAGGTACCAGCGGCCCTTATACCTATCAGAAATCAGTGCTTCAATAAGACTTTAAATACTTTCTTCTCCATATGTTAGGATAAGTCAAACCGCGAGTTACAATAAAGGCAATATTTTCCAAACTAATGACAGTACGAGTATAATATTTTGTTTGGCTCGCTTAAAGATGACTATGATCAACAATAAATTTTGTCTTCATCAAAAATGTGGTTCCTTCCCTATTTCTCCCGATACATATCAGCCCATGTAGTAGTTCTTAGGTAGCTGAAGACTGAGATACAATATTGAATTGCATGTAATCTAAAAACACAAATCAGAAATTGCTTTTCACGGGTGTAACTAGAGGTAAAATAAACACGTTTAAAAAAATTACAGCCAATGCGTCTTGTAGCTGAAATGATGAGCCCACATACAGCCATATATTTAATGACAGTGATGTGTTCAAGCCAGCCGAACAATGAATGAGCTTTGAACACTGGCACTCGTAAGAATAGATTACCCATTTTCAAAGTTGATTATTTCAAAAGATGCCCTCAGCGTGCGCCATATCCGTTGTATGCTTTTCCAATATTAAATATGTTTTACGAACAATAGGACCATGCTTAACATGGTGTAAGGATTTTAGAATTTGTTGATACGCTCTTTGATTGGTGATGTCCACTCTCCTTTCTTGTGAGACATATTTTTAGAGCACTGTCAATGTCGATCTGTTTGATTCGTCACAGCCCAAAACATAAGCACAATTTTTAAAGGCCTGAACAATTTGTTGTAAGTATAAACAAAATGTATTTTCAACAAAACTTGAAATGGTTCATTGTAAAATGCATTCGTATTCACAGAAGATGTGAAAGAAATCGGCTCAACGCCTCTGACTATATGAACGCCCTAAACTTTGCATGCACTCACGCGCATGCTTGCGGACATGTCAATCGACACCACAAGACTGCACCACCGACACCAGCAGCAACGGCATGCTCCACACGCTCCGCTCGCTCAGCAGCGACCAGATGTTCGCATTATTTGCACAGCCATTAACGTGCCGATGGCGTGCGCATGTTCAGACGCACGCTCGCGTCGTCGGCGGCAGCGGCAAAGCGCGACATTCCGCATACCACTTCTGCACGCCGTTCCAGCCGACGAGCGTCGTGCTCGACGTCTTCGTCGACGTGCGTGCGAATAAATATTATTATTATGTTGTCAACGCGACGAACGACGCGAACGAGCTGAGACAAGGGAATGCCAGAATGCCACACAACATGTGTGCGGCCTCTGCTAGTGTCGATTAGTCTGTGCGTGAGTTTGCGAAGTGTGAAGAAACTAAACCATATAATATCGTCTGAACGTCGCTTCTACTACTCCAATTTGTTGACTTAAACCATGCCAAAAAAATACACTTGGCGAAGACGAAAGTCATTCACCTTGCTGGTCTTGGATTAGGAAGAGGCAACCCAGAAGCAGATTGGCTGAAGATTAGTGAGGAAGAAATCGAGCTATGTGTCACGTTTCTGTTACCTGAAGTTGACGTGACGATACGGATATCCAAAGCTAGAGAAGCATTTGCAAGTATGGCTAACATGTAGCGATCCACAGAACTCTCAGAGAAACTGAAGCACCAGATCTATGCATCAAACGTCCTTGCGGTCCTGTTGTACGGCAGGGAGACCTGGATGGTGACAATCATCATCTCGTCTAAAATCCAGGTCTTCTTAAAATACGTTGGTCTGACAAGATCACAAACGACCAAGTGCATAGATCACCGGGTATCCCTCATAAAGAAACGCAAATGGAAATAGGTCGGCCATATTTTTCGATATGGCTGGAACAACATCACGCGCCCTGCGCGATGGAGAACAAGCTATAATCATCTGAACATTGCAATGGAATATGTTTGTTAAATACATATCAATAAAAAATTGCTGCATGCTTTCTCGTTCGAAAAACAGAGCGGCGTTTATATGAAATAATTATGTTTGTTCAACAAATCTTTATCATTTGAATCTTCAGATTTATTATATAGCTTGTCCTCCAAAAATGGTTGCAAACTTGGAAAAACTTGTCGACGTGGTTTAAGTCAACTAATTGTGGTAGTACATATACAGCGACGAGAACGAACGGCTTCTTATGCTTGGTTTTTTTGCATGTAACATGACATCATTACTCACATAATCTCGGTCGCCGCCGCCGCCGCCGCAGCTGGACTATCCGAACGACAACACGGACACGTTGCAGAGCGTCGATGGTGAGGATGGCAGCGAGGAGCAGCCGGCGGAAGAGAATACCGCCTACAAAATGGAACATTTTGGCACGGAGTTGGCTGTGAATCGATCGCATGCCCAGTATGTTGCGGCCATCCTGTCGGCGGATGAACAGAGTGAGTGAAGTTGAAGTGTGGGATGAGCGTTGACATTAAATTCAGAAAGATCGTAGGAAATGCAGATATGTGCTACCTTGCGTATAATATAGTACATAAGGAGTGCATCAGTCAAAAACGCATAACTATGAACCACTAAAGCTAAGGAACTACTTGGATTATTTGAATAATTGTTTTAAATCAAAGTGATCGTGAGAACATTCCTGTTTTTGTGATCATTTTATTTTGAGATAAATTTTGGTATCACTATGGCATCGAAATGTGAAACCCATGCATTCGTCAACAAACAATTTATTGATATAATCCGCAATAAATCAAGAGTCGGTCAATCAAATGATTGCTTCTAGATCAGGTTCCAACCATTTATTCGAACGAAAGCTTATGATATCTAGTTTGTTAGGCCTGATGTAACGTCATGTCATAATAGTTCGTTTACGATTGATTGATAGAATAGTATGATAAGATGTCATTTTTGTCCAGGGAGGTACACCAACCAAAATGTCCGTAACTCCGGCCAATGGAGCTGTATTAAGCTGTAGTAAAAACAAGATTGGATTCGACAAATTCTAAAGGCCAAACTCATCGATGATTTCAAGAAACGATGGATCGCAGCCTCCAAAAAGGTCACAGAGTCTACAGAATACGGCTGATGGAGGGTATTTCGAAAAAAGCAGGATATCTTGGCCAACATCGAATAATTGTTCGAAAATAAATATATACCATTCTCTGCTCCACTTTTTAGGATATCTAGGTTCATGAGTTATTGAATTTTAAAGTTATGCGTTTTTGTTTGACGCACTCCTTACTACATACACCTAGAAAATTACAATAATTGTGTACGCCCATCTGTTCAGGGACACACCTGCATAAATTTTAATGATGCAGTTTTGTCAATGATCATTATCCTTTTATATACAACAAATCGTCGGAAAAATGCCTCAATTGGGGCCGAGCACGACTTATGAAATACCTCTCTATTCAAACATAGAAAAATTAATTAAAAAATGACTTGTATGCTATTTCATTCCCATCGATTTGACTGTTCTAGTTCACTCCAGTGAAAAGATATGGTCTCCTAACCAAATACGAAACACTGACCTTTGTATCGGAAAAAAGATTTGAATTCACTCTTTATAAATATATCGAATTTTCGTGATTGGTTGGAACAATTTGCGTATAGTCTTATGAATTGGATTGAAATTGCACTCAAATCATTTCCATACAAGTAAATTAATAAAATGAATGTAATAATATTGTTTATTGATCGACGTTTCCTGCAAAACCATCGATCGATAAAAAAAAACTTAGGGCGCGCTTAGTCTGATGAGAGATTTTTCTCAAGATATTTAATTAGTTTTATCATTCCACAAAACTGCATCATCAGAATTTCAGTCTGATGACAGTTACATGGAAAGTAAGAAACGTGTTGAGAATACGGGTTCATGGAATAATTTGCATCTGTTTCAATCGCACAGCAATTATATAGAGAGTTTCCAATGGCTTTTGCTCACCAAAGTCAACATCCGCTGATCTGGCGATAAGTCAAATCGATTCGTCGAACCGCGAACATCGCACATTATAGATTCTAGTGAATTGGCACATTCCTACACTATATAATGTATTCGCAATTCGCAATGAAACCATTCTGTGATGTCAATTCGCCCGAATATACTACAGATTACCGACCAGACAGAGCGTTTCGATTAGGAAAATGTCTGGTCGATAGTTATGAATGAACGAGAACGTCCATATGCATTGGACCCAGAGTCAGCAATATACTACTATAGTATAATCCACATATGCTATTCATACCAGCGGACCACTGCGCAAGCGATTTGAGTACCGGCAACCGGCACACTCGAAATCAAAGCGCCGCTCGAGCACACACACCAAGCCGCCGCAACCCCGCCGCCATCGACTCGCTAACGACTAACGAATGTTGCGCGCACTCTCTTTAATCTCTGCCGCTGATCTCTGCTCGGCATGAACTCGCCGATGCACCCATCCAGAGTCAGACACATCGTGTGTGTGTGTGTGTGTGTGTGGAACGTCATTGATATAGTGTAGAGTCGCGGACGCGTTTCGCGTGCCAAGTGAGTTTAATTGGTTGCGCCAACACTAGCGCAAATAGTATACTTTTGCACTTCGAAATGTGAAATGTGAAAATATGTCCGTACACGAGCGAGCATCACTGCATCGCTCATCTTCAGAAGATCGTCCAAAGCGATAGCGATGTGCAAGTATCAAAAGCACATGTAAAACGTTGGCCGCTTATTTGCAACAAAATTGCTATAATGAGATGTGTATACTATACTCGACACTCTCGTCTCGTCTCGTATGCGCGTCTATACTGAATTGCGCACCGCAACTCGAGTGGAAAATCGGTTGCTGGCATGCGTGTTGGATTTTCTTTCAAGTGGTCGGCAGTAGTTTGAAACGAGTCTGCGACTTTGAATTTGGTGGCTCTTTGCTCGGGCCAAGTGCGAAACACGCTAACGATGTTGTTCCGAATTCCAGTCCCTCAGACAGTCCATCATATTATGTTGCTGTTGTGTGTCAAAGTCTTGTCAGACCTTATAGGCGTCACACTTCACACTCACTTGCTTATTTTTGAAAACTTATTGAGTTTGTCTATTGAATAATATATAAACACCATTTTAAATATTTCGAATCTCGTTTGTATTGTAAAAACATTTACAAAATGAACATCATAAACTTAACACGTAACGGACCGCTTGACAACACCGTGGGTAAAGCGATTACGGCTAAACGACGCATTGTATTGAAAAACGGTTTACTTTTTTAGAATACTTTTTTTAAATACTTCTATTAATCGCATTACGAAATTCATATTTTAAATCGTCGATACAGTAGAACGACACTTTTAACGCATTTGAGAGTATAATACAAATTTTAAACAAATTTAAGACTTATTTTGGCTGTTATGTCAAACTTTCGTTTACACCACTTCTGTCGTGAACGGTTAAACTTTTTTTTAAAATATCAATTATTCATTGTTTTAGGCCAAAGATATTGAGAAAATTCATTTTTTTTCACCCATTTTTGCAAGTCCCTAGCTCTCAACATAAATTTCCGAGATATTTCGAATATTTTTTTCATTTATTTATTTATCGTGCACTGTTTATAAATACAATGAAACAGGAACAAATGGGACTGGGGCGGTACGTGTTAATATAGTGTTAAAATTAAAATTAACATTGTTCAAAAATATCCCTAAAAAATCGTGAAAAACGTCTTTATTGACAATCGTGTTATTTCCAATTATTCATGGTATTGGGTCATTGAACTTCACAAAAAATAATGCTCGATGCGTTTTTATATCTCTGGAGACAAAGCTGTAAAACATGGCTGTTTGCTGACAATTAAATACATTAATCCATTCAAAACTGTTCAGACATAATAAATCGTATTTTGCATCGTATAACTTGTCGATAAATAGAAAAAGTGTATCGAAAAGCCATCGAGGGCCTCGTTTGAAGCCGATTTATGAACAATTATTCAAAGGGTAGTGCACCTCCAATCATGTTTGTTCTAGAAAATGTCAAAGCCCACATTTCAAGATGAATTTCAGTGATACATGGCTCACTTTGAAATAAAAATAAGACTTTTCAGGTTTTTTAATACAGATCACTTTGTACAATCATGAAATAAACCATCGTATAATATTGTTTTTCCTCTGTTTATGACCACCCTGTACTGTCATTACAGCGATGCATTCGCTCGGAACGACCGACGACGATGCCACCACGACCAACGACGCAACGACTGGCAACTGGCCGCACCGCGCTCACCGTTGCTTCGGACCAATTGTGCGGCGTGCTTTCGGTCGCACCTGCCACAATGTTTCAATCGGACATGGTCGGTTGGTCCGACGATGGTGGATGGGGGCGGTGGTCGACAAAGACCACGACCAAGTCGCAGCCGATAGAATTCACTCGTGCGTTCGGTTGTGTAATTGTTCGGCGAAGACCTATCAGTGCGCGAACGTTGCGCGAATGACGTGCAGTCACACAGTCGTTGCGTCGGAGTGTGCGTGTGCGAGTGTGCGAGTAACTTTCGCAAGCGTTTGTGGCGGTGCTGCAGGTGTAAGCATTTCCGGCGGAAGGAAGGTGTCCGTTTTGCGTTGCCGCATTAGTTTACTACTCTAAACGCTCGCGACATTCGCAAGAACTCGCGGAGTGCTATTCGCACAATTGATCGGCATAAATCAATCCGAACGCTGTCCTTCAACGACTGACGACGATAATTTAGACAACAAAAAGCCGCATGCCAATCGGTCCGAATGTCGCTTAATGCATGGCAATAAATCGCGAAATATATCTTGACACTGCAGACATCTTCGGGTTATCGTTCGAATCGATATATTCATCAGGTATATTTTCAAGATCTGAAGGCCCACGTGACAACACCGAGGGCAAGGGAAGCTCTATATTTATTTAATAGAGTAGAAGTAGAAGCCGTTCCTTCACTTGTTCAGGTTATTAAGTTGCCTATTTCACATTTGTGAGCCTGTGGTTCTTAAAATAAATGTTGAACCCACCACTTGCAGTGAACGGTTCAATATAATAGGTTTTCATGTAATATGTGGGTGTTGATGCTCAACAAGGCCTGTGGCCTCATATACAAAAGTTATAGCCCTAAATGTGATTTTGGTGTTTTCCTTACGATAATTCATCTCCAATCAATGCGTTGGGAATATCCTACGGAAAATTATACAAAATATCGAATGATTGACTTCCAAGCGGAATTGACCGTTGAATTTTAATATGTTTGTGTTTTAACGATAGAATGGTAATCCATCGAGTAATGGAGGTAATTCCTCAATAGGTACATGTGGGGCAATTTTTGCAGGGCTGCACCATATTTTACCCATATATCTTTTTAAACAAAATATCATTCCAATATGTTGTTCAACTGCCGAGAAGATAGTGTGAACAATTTTATCCGGGTCAGGCCTTACTAATACATCCATCTGTAGTGTTAGTACAATTTTTAGTATGTAGAATTGTCATATGAAACTGGCGCGCACGCGGATCAAGATTATAGAGGTCTTGTTATTATTCCTTCGTTTCTTTCGATTTAATTCGATCAAAATAACATATAAGAGGTTTATATGTTTTTCCTACATAAAATCGTATAATTTTAGCTAAAATAGACAGGGGTGCAAAAATTAACCCACACTGTTTCAAACGTCGAAAAAACATACACTCTGTTTCTTGCTAATAGTTCCGTGAATCGAGTTCAGCAGAATCATAGCCCGATAAATTGTCTTTCAATTGCATTTTTACGATTTGAAATCGGATGCAAATAACGACCGCGGGAGCTCTTCGCGTTTACTATGCAAAAAATACCCCACCGTACTCAAATACTGGATTGGTTTGATTCAACCCATTTTTGCAAAGCTGCAACATCCACAAAAAATGATTTTTATTCTTCAAACATTTTTAACGTAAAATTGGGCTGTTGCGTTACGAGTTAATTATTCTATGTCAATGCACATAAACGCGTGGTTCCGTCTCGCGCTACAAGTCGAACCACGTACAGGCTAGCCACTTGAACAAATTAGAACAATCGTTTGGAATTTGAATCTGTCGTTGTCAATCTTCAATTCAAATATTCCCCTTCAATCGTACATCCGTTGAGGTGGTTTTTGCCTAATGATTTTGAAAGACTACAAATATTTTCGTTATCCAATTCCTCTCCCTACATTTTGTCAATCACAATGTTTTTCAATGAATAACTCTACAAGAAACGAACAACCGAATGCCTTCAAGTCGTTCAATAGGACACTTTTTCCCGAGTTCGATGGCCGAACGGAACCGTCGAAAATATCTATCATATTAATTCGACCAGAAAATACATTATATTTTCCAGGAAATGTATCAATAAACTAAATCGTGCACCTAGTGCTCCTGTGACTTGAAGGGAATATCTCACGAACGAATCTCGTTCTCGATGCAATTTCTGGTGTAAATGAGAGTGCATTCCGTCCGTGTGCACAATCGAGGCGATCGAAATGCGGACGAGATATTTGACGTAGTCACGGATAACCATCAGACTCACTCGGCACACACAGATCACAGCACCACTCTTTGTGTGCGCTGTCATCAGACATTGCAATGTACTATATTGCAATACACCCAACATAGCATACGCTAGCGTTCGAGCACAGTATGCAATTTGCCAAATTGATGTGAAATCTGTGTGTGTGTGTTTGTGTGTCAGTATCCGGGCACATCTGAGGCACCTGAGACGGCCGCCTTTCGCCTTAAGTTATACTGGCTGCATATGCACTTGCAATGGAACCCGACGGATTTTGATAACATTCCGTACACAGTAATATTCGGTGAGCTCGGGCTGTCGAATGTTGCCAAATCGCAACGGTCAGCCAATAGTGTCCGTTGAGATCTGCCGGCTGCACTGATGCTGTGTATTTCATCAAACAAGCATTAAATTCGTGAACACGTGCACGTTGTCGATGGACATTAGTAGATTACTGACAACATACTATACTGGGGCATTCTGGAACGAATGCTCAGTAGAGACTGTATAATGTATACATCAGGGAGTGCCGAATTATTCGTTTTATTCAAGAGAGAGTTGTAGCATTAACCAAAAATTAGTATGAATTTAAAAAATGTCAGAGAATTGCTGAGAATTTAAAGTGTTGGATGAATCTCAGGATAACAATAGTAATAAATGAAGAGAGCAAAGTCATTTGCATCATTCATAGCTGAAATTCATATGCATGATACTGTCCTCATTCCTCTAAAACAAATCAACATTTCTTTGCTGAGAAAGTGAGCGTATTACACTATGCGCTACAAATAAAAAGGTTAAGCTCTCACGTGTTTTTTCTTATAGTAAGGAGTGCGCCTGAAAAAAAGCATAACTTTTCCTACTGTCGCTCGTTAACTACTTGGAATAAATTAATAATTAGTTCAACAAAGTGTTCAAGAACCCAATTGATTTTTGACATGTGAAAATTCAAGTAAAAAATATATGCTAGTATGACAATGGCATCAAAATGTAAAACCCTTGCATTCGTAAACGGACAATATATCGATATAATTCGCAGTGGATTCGTCCGATCCTTGCCAAGAAATCAGTAGTGTATCTCCGGCCAATGAAACGGTTTCCAGATCTAATAAAAATGCAAAGTCGACAGATTCTTAAGGCAAAAAATCAAAGATTTGGAAAAATAATGTATTGCAGCAGCGAGGAAAGATACCATAAAAAAAATAAAAAATAAATGGTAATCCGGAGAGCTCGATACTTTTGTCAAAATTGAATGGAATTGTTTTGTTGAATGGACAAATAATCATGAGAAGAATAAAATTTTATATTCCGTATAATTTTTAAACATTGCTGAACAGGTTCATGAGTTATTGAATATTGAAGTAAAGCGTTTTTTCAGGCGCCCTCCTTATACATTTTTTCATTTATATCGTTAATGAGATAAATAATGCATATATCCAAAATCGAAAGACTATATCTCCGATACGTGATAAGTGAAAAAAAAACTAAGGCCGAAAGAGATAATCAGAAAAATATGTTTGAGTTCTACCTTTTCTGACTGGCGTGAAGTGTCGTCGCCAATATCATCCTACCTACACATACAAATTTGAATTCGCAAGACGCAAGATAGTTTCAATGTTCGATTCAACTGAAAAATGCTTAATATTCAATATATTGAAAAATGTCCGCATCCGTTCGCACGCTCTGCACCCAGGTACACCTATAAGCCTAAGCTTAACACATTTTCTTGAATATGTGTTTGTTTGTGTGTGCTACGGTTTATACTAAACAGTTCTTGCGCAGCCAGACAAATATGTGCGCGGTCTGCTGGGCCCAACATCAGCAGCACGTGTTTATGTGCATGCGCAGGTGCATGCTTGCAACATCCGCAGCTATGCACCAATTCTTCGCTGAGGGATTATGCTAACGGGTTTATATCGACTTAGGGGATGTTGGCAAAGAATGTACAGGCTCTGAATTTTCTTTATGTTTTATATTTGAAATGAAAATATATTACCGTGTCCCTAAAATTGACTAATTAGCTATTTCGATTGCATATTGCATAATACTGGTATAGTCTAGCAGTGTTAAGTGAGTAGAGTGTGGCGAAGTGCTTGTCGGTTATGTCGCATTTGTGTCGATGTGCAGTCATTTGGTTGTGTCCGAATTGCTCCTTCCATTGTGGCTGGAAGCCGATGCTTTCAAATGTCAAAACACAGGATCGTCGGTCGTCTATGTTGTGTTGCCACTCGTAAATACAGCGAGGGCTTCGTCAATGAAAGTCGTTTCTCAATGTCGGCTCCGACTACGTCGTTCGATGGAGTACTGCTCGTTGAGCTAGCCAAGCCGTCGGATCGTCGGTTGGAATGAGCAAGATTCTGACCATGCAAAAACAAAACGAATGAATAGAGTACGATGGGATTATTTTTGCATAGTAAGAGTTCACATGTCCGTGATTTAACGCCGATTTCAAATAGGAAAAAACAATAGAATGACAATTTATATAGCTTCATTTCAGCGGAAAAAAATTGCCTGCACAAATATGAGAATGTTAATTCGACGATTTACAACGTCAATCTTATTATAATGAACACTATTGCATAATTTACAAGCCATAATATTTATAGCGAAATTTCCCGACTAAGGAAGTTTCAACTTTATTCTAAATAAAGAAACCAACCCAGGGTTCTTCTAAGTCTCAAATATATAACCAGTAAAGAAGACTCTGGTGAATTATTATTCATAATTTATGAATCACTGCAATTCAAATATCACGTAATTCGCGAACTTCCATCGGACACGACCACTTACTCCACAAGCACACGAGAACACTGCCAGCGAGCGACTGCACCGACTTGCCATCAAAGTGTAACTGACACTGATTCGAGCATCCCGTGTCTCCAAAGTCGTGATCGTTGCTCGTTCGTGGCCAATACGCCGCATTGGTTTGTTCGACTTTCGTGTGAAAATGCTTCGTGCTGAGTGAGACGTGAGAGCTTTTCCGACGGTAGCCGAACAGCTGATTGTCGTCATTGCTATGTCAGTGGCGATGACGATGATGATACGCAGCAGGGGAAATGTTCACCGAATATAACGAGTTGGTGTGTTTGACCTCTCGTCTTAATGGGTGCTGATATTATTCGGTCAATTGTGCGTTCAATAAATGCAACTTACGGTTAATCAAATACAGACACACACAGGAATGATAATTGCGAACAGCGTCGTTATTTGGCCCCGAAATAAACTCGGTTATCGTGAGTATTCCCTAATCCATCCAATCCATATAATAATAATTCGATGTCGATGGAATATACTACCCTTGCTCATTAATTTGAAACTTCACGTTTTGTTAGAAAAATCGTTCATTGAATGTCTCGCCCTTTGGTTAATTTTTGTAATGACCCATTTATTCAAAGGAATTTGTGCACAATTCAAATATTTTTCGATTGACTAAAAAAATTTACGATCTCTCACGTCTGTGATTTTAAATCAATTTCGAAATATTAAAACATTATTGTCCTGTATCGGATATGTGCTTCAAGCTATACTCCAAAAACCGAGAGCATGTTTTTTGACGATTTAAAAATAGGGGGTAAGTTTTGCCACCAGTCGACAGTGTCCAAAACTATAAAATTCGGAGTAGGAAAATAATCAATCGAACAAAACCGCTAGAAACCGAGACATATCATCATGGTCTTATAAACTGTTTTCGCGTGTGCAATATATTGTGATATAAATTTTCCATCTGGAAAATGGATATAACACTACACTTGTATATCTCTCTGAGGTATTTTCCAGATAAAAATGATTGGACTGTGTTCTGAACATTGTATAAACACATTTTAATGATACTTTTTTTTACATAAAAGTCTTATGGATACAA
>JANTBZ010042252.1:0-12303 GCA_024741255.1 Exechia fusca
TAGTAACTCCGTTTGTCGAAACAGCGTTACACAATCTCGCCTCTTTGGCGCGTCTCTTACTCTGAGTATTTCTAGTTTGAATGTAGAAGTGCGAGAAGCGCTTACAGGGTGATTCGACTGATGCGCTCGAACACAATTATTATTGTAAAAAGGTTTCAACTTCTAATTGAATATGTTCTCCATATGACAAGACAACAGAATAATATGTTATCGTGAGATGCGATTCCTCTCCACCACCAGCTACCCTAGACCGAAAATAAACAGTCGTCGTGTGGTTGCCTCGTCGTCCCATCGGATTGCGTGCGAGAGCTATGCTAGCCTAATTGAATTGACGGGGCGCATACATTATTCGCACCGATTTTCGGGCCGGGCACACCGACGCACAACAATATAATTCATATGTATTTCATTCGTATCGACGTGGCTGTTCGGTACCATTTACGTATTCAGGCCAACAGACACAGTGTACAAAACCGCATAATTATGCTATTCACAGCATACAATTTAATTCATTCACAACATATCACAAACAACTCACCCCGCTCTGCAAATTCTGCAAACATTCCTCGTCCACCAAGCCCAATTCCTCCCAATGGACCGGTTCCGCCGCCGCCATGTCGGACTCCCTTCGCTCCCGAACCGCCGCCTCTATTAGCGGCGACTGCTCGCGCATCTGCCCTGCCCTGTTCGGCGATATCTGCGGACTGCGCTGCAAATTGTGCAGCACCTCGATCGGCTTGTGCGTGGACGCGTGGCCGACAACAAACGCATGCGGATGCGGCCCATTTGCCGAAGCCGCGGCCGTTGTCCTCGGACGAGCGGTCGCCCGACGCGGCGGAATCGGCGACCGCATGGTAGCATAATTTGCCGCTGCTGGCATGTGCTGACTGTCATCATCATCAACGTTATTATTCGCATCGCTTGCGTCCACTTCCACATCCGTGTCCTCGGCAGCCGCGTCCGCCTCCGCCTCCGTGTCGCTGGCCACCGACGTCGTGCCCACCGTCGTCGCCACGCTGTCCGTGTCCGGCGTGCGCATCTTCACGTGCTCGCCGCCAAACGTGACACGACGCTGCTGCGATCGACGGCCGCTTCTCGCGCCGCCGCCGCCGTCCTCATCCGCCGCCCAATCGAAGCGATCGGCCACCTCATCATCGGCGGCCTCATCGAATGCATCGTCGGGCAGCCGCAGCTGGTAATAATTCAGACCGCCAGCCGCCGATGTGCTGTTGTTGTTGCTGTCCTCCAGCTCGCTATCGGTCAGCACTCGCACCAGACCGCTGTGCTCGAAGACCTCGGCATCGTCATCATCGTCGTCTTCCTCTTCCTCTTCGTCCTCGTCCTCTTCATTGGCCGTCGTGTCCGACAGCGGTGGACCCTCCAGAATGCGCATCGTCACCGCTCGGCCGTCGGCAATGTTGATCTCGGTCTCGAGAATGATCTTGTCGGCCGAGCGCAAAGCGGCCGCCGATGTGGAGCGAATGGGTCGGAACTGATGGGCCGGTGGTTTCCGGTTGGAACGAGCAGAGCGTTTGGCGGCCGGCGCTTCTGGGGCGTTGGTGCGTTGCTGTGGCCGTGGACGTCGTGTGGGTATTTCGTGAGGAGCGGTCGTGTCGTCATCGTCTTCATAGTCGTCGTGATCGCTGCCCGGCAACAGTTGCCAGGTGCGCGGAGCGCCAGCGCTCGAGCCCATGTAGAGGCGATCGATGCCGGTTTCTAGAAGATCCGCTGAGCTGCCGTCGAACTGATGATGATGAGCACCGTCGTCCTCGTCCTCGGTGGTTGTGGCGGTTGTGCTGGGGGCATCGGCATCCGCTTCCGCGTTGTCCGCATCGCGCTTGTCTGGCGGCGATGCGAGTCGTTGCGGCCGCTGGCCGTTGGAGTTTGACGAACCTGTTGCGGCTGATGAAACGCGGGGCAGACCGTAGACACTGCACAGGGCCTCGAATTCGCGAAGCGCCAGCGCTTGCTGCATGAGCTCATCGAATTGACGGTGGCCGCAGATTTTGCGCATACGCAGCAGCACTTTGAGGACGACTTCCTGCAATGGGTGGGCAGCGGACGGCGCGAACAGGATGTCGGAATAGATTTGTAGCGGTGAGCGTGAGCAAGTGCAGGTAGTGCTGAACGGCGGATATTATTTTAATGTAACTTTGGCCATGTGAACAAGAGGTCAGGTCAAGTTTAATGTTTAGATTTGAATATTGTAATGAACAGAAAAGCGAGCAAAGATACCATGAAAATGCATATGAAATCGTAAAAAAGCGATTAAGATGATATCAACTACATATTTATATCGAAAATACCCGAAAAATAAGACATCAATATAATACATCTTTGGTTGATCATAACTACCATTTTCGGACATAATTAAACGGAACTTCAAATAGAAAATACTTGGCTTATCGCAAACAAAACAATTAGATTGGATTGGACAATATAGAAATTTGGCATTTTTACCGAAAGTCGTCTGTTTCTATAGATTACCCTTTTCTACAAACGATGAATTTGTCTGATTTGTTTGAGGCCCTGGATTTTTATTAAGATGAAATATTTGATGGAATGGTCTAGAATAACCCAAGACATGTAAAAATCATTAATTGTTATTTTGTGTTGCGATACAAAGACTCCAAGGGCTTGTCCGCAAAAAGTAGTTTTTATCACCCGAATACGTGTTATTGATTTATTAAATTGGCGGGCATTCCCGATATAAATTGAAATTTGTTCAGACTGCTTATTGTAGGTAAATGATTGATTTATTGAACAGGAATATACGATATATAAAATATGCGGTCCTTACGAAGATAAAGCTACATTTCGCGACTTTGCGATTTCATATGCATTTTCCATGAATACTGAAGGTCGACGAGATTATTGGGTTAACACGTAACGTACCGCATGACAACATGATGGTAGCTGTCAAGAACCGTGTACTCAAGGACGCATCAGATTGTCGGAACATATGATACAAATAATTCGATGATGACATTTTGTTCGTGAGGCATTGAGTAACGTACAATTATGTTGGGTTGAGATTTTGAGATATTTGCGTTAACACGTCATATTGAATAAAATACGGAAAACATATGTGGGCCTTAGCGAGTAAACAGCTAAAATGAAGCTGGGGCTTTAGGTGTTGAATGATTTCGAATCGATTCTCACCTGTCTTGACAATCTGCAGAAACAGTAAATAAAGCATATTGGAGATTTGGTATGTCCTCCCTGTGTTTCTGTATTCCGGATTTAAGTCGTCATGACTTGTTTATGTGGGTTTATTCCAAAATCAAATTACCCGCTAACCGCCAAAACCAACGAGCTACGAGCTGACCACTATTTTGCAGAAGCATTGCAAATATTCCGGCATTTTGCGTATCGTTAAGTGGCGATTAATTGTTGGCATTGGTTTGGAAACTAATTGAACGTTAATGGATGTTATGGAAATACCGGAGCTCAATATGCTGCTCACATCACATAACATATGCATAAGCGGGAAATAATATCTGTTGTACATTATTAATCACATTTTCTCGTCTGAATCAGTAATAAGCTGACATAAATCGATTTAAATTGAATGCATTTGAAACCTATTTGCCACAGTCAGGTTTTTATCATTGATATTGATATTAGAATAAAAATGTCAAACCATTCGATAGTTACTATACATCGGCTGATTAGTCTTAAGACTAACTATGAAGAAACAACATTTCTGATGAAGACTGAACTTTTAAAACACTGTTTTCTGATGGGTTGAAGTACCGCTGGAGACCAAACATGTCTTACAACATTGTTATACAGACACTGCCCCAGACGAAAATATTGTGATGTATCGTGTTTAAGTTTTTGAGCATGAGAAAGCAGCATTCAAAAACACAACACACAACTGAAAAATATAAAATCCTGTTGAAACTTCGTGTTTAGGGCATCAGTAAGATATCGACTTTATTTTGTTTAACTTTATTCTTTGAATTCGACCCTCAACGACGAATTTTCAAATTCGTAAAAAATGTCCCAGGCAAAAAAGTTCCATTCGAATAAGGGAGTCGAAATCGTTGAACAGGGTAAGCGGCGAAAGGGATCGAGATTTTACAGGACTTCTGAATTAAAGCTATCGGGCTATCAAAAATGTTGGTCCTTCATAGCTAGTCTCATTACCATTACGTAGTAGTATTTTCTGCTTTTTTAGAATACATTTCTCTTTCCATCTCAATTTTAATTCCAAACCCGCTATATCGAACTCTACCTGATACGTTATCTCCGACATCCGTTCGCACAACGCCCGCACCGCCAGCTGCGCCAGCTGCCTCCGTGCACCCGCCCTTGACGGCCCTCGCTGCGTCCGCACCAACGCTGGCAGTGCCAGCATCACGCCGGCACACAAACGCGACGCAACGGCCGCCTCTCGTTGTGACGTTCGCGTCGCTGCCGCCGTCGACTGCTTTGTCGTCTGCTCTCTATGCTGATGTTGCTGCTGCTGCGGTTGCATCCCGATGCGTATCGTCTCCTCCAGCACGGCCATCGGCCGCCTCACCTTCGCCAAATGCGCTCGCAGCACATCGAGCGCCCCTCGACGTATCGCCGGCGCCGCATGTCCCAAATTCTCGACCAGCGGTCGCACCAGCAGTCGGCCAAAGTGCTGTTGCGCATCGCCTCGATTTTCATCCGTTGGCGCCTCCTCCTCCACAACAGCCAGCACATCGGTGAGCACGCGCAGCGCATGCTGACGCACCTGATGAATGCCAGATGCCGTTCGTTCGGAGTTAACCAGTGTTACGTAATTTAAAAATAGTTAACCTTCTCTTTTGCATATGCCCTCTCAATCTGACACATTTCGTAAAGGTGGACAATTTCCAACCGATTTGCTCAAATCATTTTTGTTATTCAATTTCCCTCTCAAATTTCGCCCATACACAGTTTTTGTATACCAACTATAAATAACATTCCACTCAATACGATCAACCAGAGGCATGTCTTTACAAAATGTGTACCCCTCAATCTAACAGGTTTTTTTTCGAGATCCTGAGTAATACGAAACTCGACATATTTGTAACTAGATCATGTATCGTTTTCCAAGTTTATAGAACATCGTATTTTTGTAGAAATCAATCTCGAAAAGTTATCATTGTTTTCCAAGATGAGGAAATGCATGGCCATATTTCGTGTCGTAAAACGTTCACAAAATCAGATATAACTAAGATTAAAAAACTATAATATTAACACATGTTCAAAGAACATTGTAATCGGACTCATACTTCTATATTGTTTGTCGAATTTAAAATGTAGCTAGTATCCAATTGAAGGGGCATCTACTCTACCCTAATTTGAACACCTTAATATTTGTTTATGTTTTGTATCTGATAGAAGCCCTAACTTAGGAAATCAACATTTACAACGTCCGTAATCGGTGATCAAAAATCGGCTGGGATTAACAAACGATAAATTATTCAAAAATATTGAATGAATGACTGAAATGACTTCGCAGTGTAATTTACCGATGAACTCGATTTTTTTTATCATTTGATTGAAAATTCTCGAAGTAATCAAAGTAAATCCCCAACAAGTGTTTTTTTTTCATTCACTTCACGTACATATCTTTAATTTGAATAGCAAACTATATTACATATGCGGAAACAGATAAAAGTATACAGAAGGCTTGGGTATCTGTATACATAATGGCATCAAAACATAGATCCTTATCAGTTTAAATCACGAACTTATGATCGATGCGTTCAAGCAAAATTTTCGTTATTTGTTTTTCTTCTTTAAATCTAATGCTGATGCTCATCGATGCGCTACTTACGGAGAGGCTGCTCTTGATGATAATGGTCGTGTCGCGAGTGAATTGAACGCTTCAAAAATTGTGATTCCGGAGTCTTAGGCCTTTCGGTCCTTTGATGGACCAGGCGTGTATGGTGTTTTATTTACGGCTGAGGCCAACTGAAATCAACACATGGAGTCGATATCGATCGAAATAGATGCGTTTGAATCGATCACTAAAAGTGAAGCGGCCACAATTGAATAAAAGACCTAATAACCAGTACGACAATACTCGACACCTCGACGCAAAAATGGACAAAACAAATCATGGGGTGTCCGATATGGGACATCTCAACCCCCTGCTGTGTCCGGACTTGACTGCATCTGATTACTACTTGTCCCGATCGATGGCCCTAGGCCTAGCTGACGAAGACTTCCGTTTTCATGAAAAAGAGGCAAATTTGACTGATTCATTGATCGCTTCAAAAGATGACGCGTTGCAAGGCAACTGAATCCTGATATGCAACCAGATAGATGGTAAACAGTAATATCTAGCAATAGTCCGAATTAAAAAATATGTTGCCGTTTCTTGACAATAAATCCTCGAAGTTGAAACAAACATGGCAAGCGCAATGTTGTACACCTAATATATTCGAGAAGGGTACAACATTTTATGGCGGTATGTATTACCCGATAACCGAGTCGATAACCGATAAGCCGACATTAATCAATAGACTCACCTGCCACTCGGGATCGCGCAGACGCTCCGCAAACTCGGCGTACAGATCCGCAGGCCGAAGGCCTTCGGGCAGCCGGCGCTGTCGGACGATGTGCTCCCAGAGCGGAGTGAGCTGCAGCACTGCCGGATGAGCTGGCGGCGATTGGGTTTTCGGAGTCGTAGCCGTAGTGGTGGCTGGCATTTTGTGGGCGGTCGGATTGTTTGTCGATCGTTGCTGATGCTGTTGCTGCTGCTGATGTTGCACTTGCGTCGTCAGATGCGTTGTCTGATTGTAAATGTGCGGCAAATGCGTGATATGCGTGTGCTTGGTTCGTATCCTGAACGGATTGCAATTGCTATTGCTATTATTGCAGTTCTGAGCTGCACCGCCATGTGGCATCCTGCTGGTGGTGGCTTCCACTTGAACAGTCGTAGTCGTACGTCGTCTCTGCGATGCCGAACGATCCGCGTCCAGATCGGCACTGTCTTCCGAATTTGTGTTGGATTTGCGCGCAAACACGCGCCGAAAGAACATGTTGTTGTCGCACAACGACAACGACGCACGACGAATAAATGGAGCATGGAATGTGTGTATTGGCGACACGTGTGACAGGGGTGGTTTTCTTGTGGAGGCGGGTGCGGGTATGGAAGGATGGAGGTGGTCGTGATGGTGGTCGTGGTGGTCGAGTTGTTGCGGACATTATGCGCTTTGTGTGTTGCTGTGTGTTAACGCAAAACTGTAGGATTCCGCGATGTGGGTGGGTGAATTGTGGGTGGGGGTTGATTCAGCTAGTTTACACGACGAGTTTATACGACGCGAACTGACGCGGAACAATCGACGCGAATCGCACGTCCCAAGTGTTCCGACCGAGCTGCTCGGCGGCCAGCTCGCAACTGACGCAAACCACCGCTAACGAACCGTTTGCGTGCTGGCAGCGGCGGCGTGAGCAGCGGCGGAATGGTCAAGCGTTCCGCGGCGTCGGTCGGTTGTAATGGAGGTCGTCGTGTGGTCGCGTGGTCGTGTTCGGGCGAACGTATGCAAATTATACAGGGTGGGCAACTTGAATCTGGGAATAATTTGATTTTCATATCCAGCCGTACAAATTCGCCGTTGTCCGTTACGTTCGAAAATACGACATGTGCACTATTGAAACGACAATTTCATTGAATGGGATCCAATCTTTAGACTGGATAACGTGACGCTTATTCAAACTAGATTGTCTGGCAGAAATAAACGATACCCGGTTATAGTGAGCCTGTAAATCCGTTATATTCGGTAAATCACTTGTTGTTCGTTTTATATGATTTCAAGTTAAAGTCAAATGGACTTGGAATTTATGTTTGCATGAGGTCATTAAGCTTATTTTACATATCATAACAAGTGTACACACGGTCAATTTTATGTATTTCGTCTTCACATGTTCTATTCAGAATTTGTTTGTTGGAAATTTAGTAAAATTAATAAGTGTGAGAATAATTGAAAACCTGTTGTTGCGTTCGTCGAATGAAGTATCGAAAACCACGACTGTTTGCTCTAGATAAGCCCACAAGAACGCAGAACGCGTACGGAAATCGAATAGTCGTGCTAAATGCTGCAACATGAAAGGAGTTTATTCTAAAATATGAGTAAATTTGACAGGCCGAATTAAAAATAAAAGGAGTTGAAGATTGAGTTCTTGTATTGACGTTTTGAAATTCGACAACTTAAACTTTCAAAAATGTTTCAGAGAATGCTCTCATGTGAACACTACTCAACATATTTTCGATCAGTGACAATCGTCAATCGTTCATACAAATTTCAATATAAATGACAACATTTTCAACTGCTCATCTTCGGCCACATTGCACATTGGCAAGAGTCCAGTTGAAACTCTACTGTGATTCGCACATGCCACGTGACCTCCCATTGTCAAACAAATTATAATACTTTTCAGTGAATGTGTTCTTCATGGCCTAACGAACAATTGAGAAACATACATATTTCTTTGCTTCCTTTTAAATCATATGCGATAACTGTACTTACTTGTTTTTTCAAGATTGAAGTGCCTCATCCGGTAGAGTCGAACACCTGTGCTCTGTGCTTCGGTGTTTTTTCGTGAGTGCGCGCATGGCGAGAGCGGCGATGCTAGAGGCTAGAAGGTGCGATGGAAATGATGTGCGTGTTCATGTCCGTTTTATTGTGACGACGTACCATTCATATTAGTTGGCCGAAACATCGTATTTGCGCTCGAGTGTTTACAATTGTATTTTATTATCCATATTCAATATACAATTTACACACATACTATACATAATAGCTCCTAGATATATATCTGTAGGTATATACTATATAATATATATATGTATTTTTATATGTATACGTGTGTTTGACATTGATGTAGATTGTGTGTGTGTGTCCGTATAGTGAAACGATTCTCTAGAAACGAACGAATGATGGATAAACACAAAATGAAATGAATGTCAGGGTTTCTCTTCGGGTGGAGCTTGGGTGGGGAAATGTGTTGGGGGGTGTGTGGAAAGGAATTGATCAAATGCGCCTGTGCGTGTGTGTGAGTGTGTGGATTCTGTGTAGAGACCTAAAAACAAATAACAACAGCAACATCATCGTTACATATTTACAAAATGCAATGAACCAATGCCACCAGATTGGCAACGACGAAACGGGTCCAGCGATCCAATTCAACCGACCGCATTTTTGTGCTCGACTCGCGCGCGATTATGTCAGTGACCGTGTGTGTGTGTGAGTGTGTGTAATATAATTTTGTAAATATCACATACATTGCGTTTTAATATTTATATAATTGTTTCCTTGGTTTTTATGTCTGTTTTGCATTCGTTCGTTGACGATGATTTACTTTCGAGAATAAATGTGTTCCACACATATTCTCGCTGCAATCGGGGCAAATTCGAGTAAGAAAACCAAGAAGAATCGCGTCGTCTGAGCGTCTCTGTTGCGCCAGTTAATTGTTTTTTTTCTGCTGATTTTTGTTTTGTTTATTGTGTCCTCTCTCTCGGTATACCAAAAAACACTATATCGTATACACTACCGTTATGTTTCTGTATGTAGCAAACTAGATGTACTTTGTACGTGCACGTGTGTGAGTGTATTTCTATGTGTGTGTGTATGTGTGATGTTGCCAAAAGCAAAGTGTTGGTGTATGTGTCTTCTGTTATTCAAACCTAGTTTTTTTTCTTTGCTGTGTGCCTACTGTGTAAACACTTACGCAGTCTTGAGTACGAGTGTGTGTGTATATATCGTGTCGTGTACACTTTTTTCTGCTAAACCATGTGTATTCGTGCAGTTATTTGTGTGTTTGTGGAAGGCCGATTGGGTAAAACTCTGGTGTGACTTTGGAACCATAAAAGAAACTATAAACAACATGTGCGCATATTGACAGCATCGCGCAAAAAAACGAGAGTCGAGTAAAGGGGGTGAGGGAGGGGTGGCCGTTGCTGGGGAGCTATCACACAAATGTTTATCTCGTCTTCGATTTGATTCTGGTTTTCATGTCATTTTGTGTGTGCGGTTCCGGTACTTTTGTTAATTCGTTAATCGTTTTGGTCTTGGTTGGTTGTTTATTTGTTTGTTTATTGTTGTGCTCACAATACTCTATTCGCGCCATTCGAGGGTGTATTGTTTTTTGTTTAGATATTATACATGTTCATGTAATGCAAGGGCGCGCTCAACACGCACGCATACACTCACGCGCACAGAAGAGCTCCAATTGGGGGGTGAGGTTGTAGCCCTCTCAATTGTCGAGTCGGAAGCACTGCCAATCATCTTCCTCGTCCTCGATCTCTTCATCGACCGTCATGCGCCGTTGTCCTCGGTGGTCGTGGTCGTGGCGTTGCTGGTGCTGATGCTGCTGGTGCAGCACCATCTTCGTGACCACCGATTCGTGCGTGCTGGCGTGTGGATGCATCGAATGCATCGGATGCATCGGCGCTGGCATCCGCGGAAGTGGGGAGTGTGGTGGTGGTGGTGCTGGTGGAGGCGGAAGTGGTGGCGGCGGCGGCGGTAGCGGTGGTGGTGGCGACGTCGATGCTTTCGCGGACTGCAGCGTCTCGGCGGCGGCGCTTCGGCGGCGCTGCTGATGCTGATGATGCTTCGCAGTGCTTCGATTCGAATGCTGGTGAGGTGGTTTGTTGCGATGCTTGGCCGGCCGTCAGTCCGAGTCGCTGATGGCCTTTTTCCTGCGCTTTGGCGTCTTGGGTTTCGACCAGTCGTCCTGTGTGGGTGTGGCATGTGGGAGTGATCGGAGTGATATGGGTTAGCTTTAGCCGGTACATGTGATGTGGGGGATTGATTCGCTGGAGAGATAATGTGGTTGATGAGGAACATAGTACATGGTGGGGCCTCAAAATATTTGATGTTTCGTTTTCAAACATGAATAATATTGCGAAAAGAAACAAATCTGGGATAATTTTCTTCCATGAATTGTTCGTTGGACCATCGAGAAAATAATCTTTCAAAAATATATTCCCTTTCTTGAATAAATGTCTCTTTGTCCAGTCTGCAGCGGACGCCGGACATTACCAATGCGTCGTTATGATTTATATCTGCTATCGTTGCTATAATAAAGCACTCAATGGAACGAATTTTAAGATGTTCCAACGTGACTGGATCCATTTCAATAACGCTATTCAAAAAAAATAATACAAATTTAAATATTGGCAGTTGAAAGGCAAAACAATCACCAATCCAATGAATGATATAGGGCTCAAATACACCGAATATCATCGATTGATCCAAAAGCTTTTCCACCAACCATATTATATTGCACGCCACACAAATACAAATTTACCCACCTCTTATGCTCATCTACTTTAATTCTCCATTGAAAAAAGATCGCATGATATCGTCATTATTATGATTTGTTACATCAAAAATTGGATTATTATAATAAACGCATTCTATCTATTCTGTCTATCTTCGATTGAATTTTTCTCGCCATTGGTTCAAAAAAAAGTCAAGACTTCTCAAACGCGTTTTATTTTGCTAGGACTAAATACACTGTCAATTTCGAATTAATTAAAAAATCGTATTATGCGTGTAGCTGAGATCTCAGCGCGTGTACGAGTTGAAACAGTGGACAGCTTTACTTCCCTGTAACCTCCATAAACTAGTCTATTATAAACGTACGCTGGTACAGAAATATGTCTTGAATTTAAATGCGGAACATTGCTGGAAGCTAAACAGATCCAGAGCTACAAACAATATTTGGCGTTATTATGAGAGTTCAGAGTTTGACCTTTTGAACTTTTATTATACTTCATTAGTTATTGTTTACATTTATCAACTCATATTCGTATCGTTGTTCGTTTTTCAGACCACCATGCGAAGGTGATGTGAAAAAGTTTATGTCTGTGTTGAAGTGTTAACCGACTGTCACGCAATTACGTATTCGAACTTCGAACCAAATGAACTTATACCAGTTTTGTACTCTACAATATGATTATGAAGACCAATAAATCTGATGATAATTTTCTATTCTCTTGACTATCGTCGAATATACACGCAACGCGTTATTGTCTTGATTGTTACGCCACACGTTTTCTACTGAATTTCCAGCCATCTATACAGTCTGTCTGTGGTGCTCAATCTCCATTGAAAGGTTTGCTGTACGGATTCGTTCAACAAAAATAACAACTGTTTTATATATGTTTTAAACAAAAATATATCGAAAAATGCACTTATTGTAAATTGAATAAAAGTATCAACATCAACTGTGGCAATGCAAGCTTTAAAAAAACCTTTCTGTTCAAACATGAAAAAATTAAAACCCAATAAGAAATTTGATTTATTTTTATTTATTTTATATTAATTTGAG
>JANTBZ010042274.1:0-12301 GCA_024741255.1 Exechia fusca
GTAAATTGGATAAAGTGGTTGTGCGTTTTTTGTGCGGATTGCTGAAGAGCATAGTTCGAAGCCGGGCTTTTATTGAATCTGACCGTGAGTGCTTCTGAACACGGGATGAGATATCAAACACTCATTAAATTCGAAATGGTTATTTTGATTGATCTGGTATATTTTTCTAGTGTTCTTTATACTTTCAAATGTTGAAATGAGAACATCAACAACAACTATTTTTAATTTTAAACAAGGAACCACTCACTCGAATAATTCTATCACAGTGACATCATATGACTTCGATCGAAGCTTCTTTCTTTTCTAGAAGTTTGAATCTGGTAATTCCTTGCATCAGAAAAAGGCATCTTCCTGGCATCTGTATAGCGTTTATTGCAGTTGTAACATTACGGTATTTTTGACATTCACTGTTGTAACTTGAAGGCTCTAGATGCTCACAAAATCCCGTTAGAAATATCTTAAATCATCTTATCAACCACCAATCTCTCTCTCCTCACCCTGCCTCCAGAAACCGGCAACCGCTGGAAGGACTACTTCCTCGTCACCCTCCTGCTCGGCGCCATCATCGGCTGCTGGTACGCCTACCAGCAGAAC
Organism: Exechia fusca; assembly: GCA_024741255.1. Lineage (NCBI taxonomy): Eukaryota > Metazoa > Arthropoda > Insecta > Diptera > Mycetophilidae > Exechia > Exechia fusca. The sequence continues at coordinate 595 of JANTBZ010042274.1, forward strand.
AAGAACGCCAAGCGCCACCTGCGGCGCATGGCCAAGGACATGGAGGGCCTGATGCGCGCCGAATCCGCTCTGACCGACATGCAGAAGGAACTGGAGCTCGCCCGGCTCGAGCAGGAAAACGTGGCCACCGAAAAACTGGATCTGGAGCGCCGTTTGCGCGAAGGAACCTCCCTGTCGTCCAGCTCCAGCGACCTGGAGCTGCAGCAGCTGAAGCAAGAGGTCGAGATGCTGCGGGCTGAGCTGAGCCGGGCCGAAGTGGAGCTGGTCGATCACTGCTGGACGCCGCCGCCGGCGCTGCAGTCCTGGCTGCAGCTCACCTTCGAGCTGGAGTCCAAGCACACGCTGAAGCAGCGCGTCGCTGCCGAGAAGCAGCTGCAGGCTGCCCGCGAGGCTTGCGAGAAGCTGAAGCGGAAGCGGGCGAGTTTGGTCGGTGCTTTTGTGTCGACGCACGGCAAGAGCATGGACGAGGTGGACCGGAGTATTGTGGTGGCGAGGAATGCGCTGAGCGAGGTGACGAATGAGATGCAGGAGCGGATGCATCGGTGGAAGCAGATCGAGCAGATGATGGGGTTTAGTATATTGAACAATAACGGGCTGGCGTATTTGGAGTCGGTGTTGTATAGCCGGAATAATGGGTCGAGCAAGACGTCGAGAAGTGAGTAGAGAGTTGATGAATTTGTATGAGAGATCGTTAAATATCATTGATTTTGTTCGTTGTAACAACAAACTAAAACATATCGATATTCGAAAACACCCTTTTTACTAAAATTATAACCCAAAGTCATGATTTGCCCACTTCTCATTATTTGTTGTTGTTGGTTTTAGATTCCTAATCATCAATTAGTTCAATTAGTTCTACTATTTTTGGCTCCATTGTGAAATCAACAACATATTTTCGAGTTTAATTCTTCCGTCATTTTGCTTTTGTCTATTCCTTATGATTGTCTAATGTTTTTTAAGAAAATTTGGTGGAGAGAATCAGCCGCCAAAACAAAAATGTTGAGTCCTTTGTCACAGATGACATGTTGAATGTCAATATAGTCATCATATGATAAGATCGAACAAAACAAGTTAACTCTTTACCCATTGATAACGCCAAACAACGTTGTTTACTGACAAGATCAACTTACACAGCATTGTTATTGTAAATCTCACCTGTTGATTTATATTTTCTCTCGTTTTTCACCGTTCATGCATTCTAACATTCCATTCATCTGGTTTATTCAATAGAATGAATTTAGCGCTAACAATGCCGTGTTATTTTCGATGATATTGTCGGTAAACAACATCGTTTCTAGATTTTGCGTCTCAAAATATGATTGAGAATATAACATAGATAACTAAGAAGAACGCGAACAAAAAATTGGAGGTGCAGGTGTATACAAGGAGTAAACTTACCAAGACACTCAATTGGCTAACAAAAATCACCAGTAATGAATGAACAGAAACAACAACAATATACACTATGCACCACGATCAAAAAGGACATGATCTTAGGTTAAAAACAATAGTTTTATCTTTCACCAAATAATTATATATCCCGCTTCCGTATCGCTCAATACTTATTGCTATTTATCAACCCACCCACCCCAAACACCTGTAGATCGCATCTCGGGCAGCCAGGACGAACTGGACGACGAGTCGTCGGTGCAAGGTAAGCCATGCTTTGACAACTTTTCCATGTTCTCATCGGAGTAGAGCGAGCGAATGCAAGAGCGAAAAAGCGAAGCAAGTGCGAGCAAAAGCCACAGCAATTGCTGCAAAAGCTATCCAGAATCCAGCCGAGCAAGAAGGCTGCTGCGACCTGGCGTCGTCAATCAACCTGGCGATGATTGCCTGTTGCGTGCGTGTGTTGTTCTCCATCCGCCACCGCCACCATCACACGCATCCACCCACCCACACACTCACAAACATGCGCATCGTGCGATCCATCATCGTGCGTGCTGGCTCTAGACGTCGTTTGACCCAATTGTGCTTCTTGCTGCGCGGGCCGCCGTGTTCAACACCAACAACAAACCAACACCAACCACACACGCAAACACGCACACCGCCAAAATCCGCGCGAACAGGCGACCAACAACTCGACGACCAACGGCAACAGCAACAGTATCAACTGCACCTCCATAACGTTCTGTCCGCCATCGTCTCACCGTTTTACTTCTTCAGCTACAGAAACGACAACAACAACACAGCTCGCTAATATTATAGAACCTATACATATTTCCGAATCTGCGCTTAAATTACCGCTAAATTTAGTCGAGCGTTTTTCTCCCTTGTTTTTTATACCCATTCCGCATCCTGGATCGGTTGCATTATCCTTGTTGTCAGGGATGGAATTCACAACAACAAATGGAAATAGAAAATGATTTGTTATTGTCAATATTATTCTTGACATCGAAGATAATTCAACAGATGCAGGGTGCCGATTGTGTTTGTGTGTTTTGATTAAAATTGGCCCGTTGATGTGTTAATATTTCAATTGGAATCACACACCCAAACACACGAACATGAGCATACGTATGGTACTTGAATTGTGGGCGCAATCTGCGAGTGTGTGTGTGTGAAAGTGTGTGTAATTTATTCCCAAACTCTTTGTTTAATTTGATTCCCAATTTATCTCTTCTTCCGTGTTTGTGCTGTTTATTTGTGTGGAAAATTCCATTCTTTTTCGGCAATCAATCGCACACACACACACATGTTCAATCATGCGCACGTAAATTCACGCACACCCGCCACTCACTCGCCACACACAAGATTTTTACTGGTCGCGATCGCCGTCGCGACGTCACTCCAGTTTTTCGTTGCCTTGCCTGAGGCGATCGCATCTCAGTTTGTCGCACAATCTGGTACTTCATCCAGCGACTGTAGTCCCTTTGACTCCGGCACCATCGGTGCAGTGTTGTTGCACGTCGGGCCTGATCGATGTCCGGCAGCGCTGGCGAAATTTGGCTCAGTTATGGATGCGTAAGCGAAGGCGTCGATCGGCCGAAAAGGCGAGACCACACTGCACAATCAAGACAATCGAGCCAGATTCGGTTAGCCTGAACACGATTTGACAGTTCAGCACCAGTCTTCCATGATAGGCATACTTAAAACGCGACATTAATTTTACGTAACCGTTAGAGGAGGCGTGCGAGGCAATTTTAGGTGTTGAATTCCAGGTTATTTTCGGCAAGGAAGAGATGTGATTCATTCTTAGAAAAACAAGTTTAGATCTTTTGTTCCATGTTAGCTGAAAATATGCTCGGAATTCAATGCTTAAACGTGACTCCTCACGCAATTCAGACACTCACATATCGCATGAAATGCACACCAACACGCGCTCGATTACATGATTATATTTATTTTGTACACAGCATCCGCACGTGCGCCTCGGGCGTTTCACGTTTCTTTTATAGACAGATGTATTTTTAATTATACGACATACAGACGACACATACAACATACAATATATTTGTAAAACAATACCTCAAGCACCACCACCCGCCCCCACTTTGATGCGAAAATATACACAGCGTATTGTATACAAATAATGTTCAGAAGCTGGGCTGAAAAGTTTATTATTATTTCGTTTGTAGTCGCTTTGGTTGTCGCCAACACCCGTTTCTTTCTCCCACATCATCCATTTCTCATTTCATGACCAAATTGTGTGTATTTTTGAGTGCGTGTTTGTGAACCTATAAATCAAATTCAAACGTATGCGTATGCTCATTGTATCTAACCCTTTGGCCTATACCTGTTTCTCGATCGCTTCGAATGTCTATGTTCTTCGAATCATACCCAATGATCAATCATATCAATCGCACACATCGTCTCACCATTTCACTATAGTGGCTGAATGTAGAGTGCCGTCAAAGATGTTCGAAAGAGACAACAAATGTTCTAACGATATCAGGAAGGAAAAGGAAACTATGACTTAAATATCCAACAACTCTTTTTGTGCACTAAAAATCACTAAGAATAATCGTTCCTATCGTCTTGTTTTTGTTGTTGTTCTTCCCGTTTATGTCTGGATGTGAAATTCAATTCCCAGAACATTAAAATGTTGTTGTTGGTTAGTCCCATATCGTCATTTTTCAATTCGATCAACCGTTAATTTGCCATCATTCAGTCTTCGTCTCAAGCAATAAAGACCCAAATCGCTCCACATGACCCCCATATTGGCGTCACTATCCATCTGGCCACCAAACGTCTCACTAGTAATTAGTCGACAGTCCGTAGGTCCCATGAATATTGCACTCACTCGAGTTCTGATTTTTTTTGTACTGCTGTTGTTGATGTTGGTGTCGGTTCGTTGTGTCTCGTTTCGCTCCGCATAAAATACCACTCCAAAAAAATACCAAACACAAATCGCCACCTCGACCACCACAACCACCACCACCAAACCGCATCACAACCATCTCCGTTCCGTTCCGTCCCCGTCCGTGTCTTCGCTTCTCCTGCGTCTGCGCGTCTGCATCTTCATCCCCAATGGCAGATGCCCACGGCATCTCCGGAGCGCCGAGCCAGGCGCGCCTGTATCGCGACGACTCGTCGGGCAGCGACGACGGCGACACCGTCACCTTTATCGTGGGCTCCTCCGTCGGTTCCGGTTCCGTCGGTTCCGCTCCGGATGGCCTAGCCCAGCACGGCGATGGTCGATTGGCGGCCGGCGGCATTCCGATTGCTAATGTGGCGCTGCACAATCGATCGAGTGGCCAATCGCTGACCAATTACGCATCGCTGACGTCGCTGGCGGCGAGCAGTGGCGGCGGCGGAAGCTATCAGCATCACAATCACTACGGTCAGGACAGGTCAGTGTGCCCCCCTCCCTGGTCCCGACGACGAACGACGCTGATGGAAGCTAACCCCAAATGTTGTGTTACGGTGTCTCGGTGTTTGTGGTTTTTATGTTGGTTTTGGATCTTGGTACTCACGTTGGGGGTTGGACATTCTGGGTGGTGGTGATTGGATTATGATTTCTTGACTAATTGAGTATTTTATTCTTCCGTTGACTGACCTGAATTAATTTTCTAACCGTTGTTTATTTATTTCTAACATTTTATTATTGTCAAATGTATGTTCTAGAATATCGTTGAAGATGATTGTAGCTGTTTCTCGGATTTAGAAGTCCGCAAGATTACGAAACCATTGAAGTTTTCATCAAAATCAATGGAAATGATTGTAAATATTTTTTGACCTGATCGTTGCATTAAAAGTGGAATGGACGTCCACCCAGGCAACGATTCCAATTTTCGCTGCACTATCAAGACTATCGGGATCAAACTGAAGATCGTCAATGTTTCGCAACCTAATTTGCCTCGTTAGCCATTACCCTGAATCACTCGATCTCTCGTTATGGCTAACGGTTGCATAAAGATTGATATATCCGAGAAACTACCTCAATCCCTGTTCTTTCGATCATTCATCTACGTTTCACCATCTCGCCTTTCTGACCTCTGTCTCATCTCTTCTATTCTCTTCTACACTCTTCTGCGATCCCTTCCGATCCGTCATCGTGCATCCGTCCGTTCGCGCTTGGCTCGGCACCACAGCCACCACGCCCCAGCGACGATCCTCACCGATGAGGCTCGCTCCATCGACCGCATCCAGCCGCTTCCGCGATCGAAAAAGCCCTCCCCGAGCCACCTAAGTGGTGGCTCGACGGGCAGCGTGAATGCGCTCTCCTCGCCCACCATCTCGTCGACGTCGGCGGCAACGCTCGGCCAGCAGACTCAGCCAGCTGCTGCTGCTGCTACTTCCAATCCGGCTGCCCCTTTGCCGGGTCAGCCACCGCTGCCGCCGCCCCGCCGAGCTGCCTCCCAGCAAAGGTTGGTGCATGCGTGTTCCGTGTTCTCTGTGCTGAACTTCAAAAATCGTCCACCTTCTCGTCCACTTTCTCGTCGCCCTTGTCATCCATATTCTCTGTCTAATCCCGTGTTGTTGTTGTGTGCTTTCTGTGTTGGCCGGTGGGTTGTCTGTGCGAAATCCAGAATCCTTAATCCATAGCCCGGAATTCTACATCTAACTGTTGGTGTGGAATCTTCATCTAAAGAGTTCGTTAGTTATACTATGGTGATGGTGACTCTTTATGTGTCTTTTATATTCTCTGTCTCCGTCTATTCCCGAACAGCAAGCGCCATCGTGCACAAACGCCGATGTTATAGTATGTGTCAATGTGTGCGTTGGACTCAACCTTCTACCTCTTCCAAATCCCTCAGAATTGCCAAGTCGCCAATGACTGTCGAATGTTCCATTTTTGAGTGTCTGTTTTTCGGTTGTGTCTGTTTTGGTGTTGTCCCTTGCGGTGGCGGATCTACTACGTTCCGCTTGTGGCGCTCGCACATAGGATTCAGCCGTTGCCCGTCGTGAGCGTGTGTCGGATTGTAAGCGGCTGCTGTGGAGTTTTCTGTGAACCGAACCCCATTTAGTTTGTGTGTTGTCTATATTTAAATGAACCAATGACTAATACTTCACAATACTGGACTGGCAAGGTACTAAGACCACCCATAACTTAGCTGACCTAACCTTCAAACTACTCACTATAATATAGCCAGCTAATTCCCGATTTTGTTGTGCCATTCTAACCAACCAGTGCGTTATACCCGTTGATCATGTTTTGATTTTGTTCCGATTTTTTTTATTTCGTTTGTCCACCCGCACGCTCATCATTGATGCACTGCTGCACACATGCACGCCTTTACACTTCCATCGAATCCCGCCTCTCGTCTCGCTCGTGCTACGCTCGTCAATCTGGTCGACGTGTTTCATCGTCGCGTAACCCTAACCTCACATGACCTGTCGTGTCGTCTGCCTCGGCAACTGGTTTTCGTGTTGGCCGATTATTTTGTTTCGAATGCATTTTCCCCTGCAAAATCCTCGAATACCCATACTAACGTTCAGTTTCCGCTCGTACGTCGCCTCTACAAACATCCCTCCAACAACAACCACCACGAACTGCAACTGCTTCGTCTACTCTCGCGGCGGATCTACTCCTACCGCTACCACCTTCAGCAATCTCAACCGGACTGTCAGCACGGACGTGGAGTCCGTGGAGTCCGACGCACCGGCCGCCGATTGCGGCCAACGCATCTCAAGCAGCAGCGTCAGCGGCTCCGCCCGGAGTCGCACCGCCGCCGCTCCTGCGCTCGATCAGCGACCTGCCGTTCAGGCTCAGCAGTCTCAGCCACAGCTGCAACAACAACAACAACAGCAGCAACAGCAGCAGCAACTGCAGCAGCAGCAGCCTCACGCAGCATCATCATCATCATCACATTCTACAGTCAGCGGCAGCGCTGGCGGCAGTGGCGGCCGTGGCGGCGGCCGCGGCGACAACGACAACGCATCCGACTCGTCGGGCCTCGATAGCAGCAGCGTCAGTCTCGCTTCCAATGCGTCAGTCGCTGCTCAATCAGCAGCAGCAGCTTCACCAGCAGCAGCTCCACCAACCGAGAAGAAGCGCCGACGCAAGTTCGCCGCCCTCTTTGGCCGGCGAAGCACGAAGAAGGAGTCCGCCTCGCCGGGCCGCTCCGGCGCCAGCAACAGCAGCGACACAAAGTAACGGGCTGTCGACGGCGGGTCGCCGACTGAAGCGCGACTGGTCGCTGCAGAGCATCGGCGACTGGTCGGTGAGCAGCAATCCGTTTTGAGTTGAAGTACTTATCCGATCCAGATAAGACTCACACCAGACAGACAGACACACTTAAGGCCTAAACTAACTAGAGTACGCGTTACTTCCTAGATGCCCAATTTAGCCACCCCCGGTTAGAAATTACTGTGTAAATAGGAATATTTTATGATAAGGTGATCTGATAGATCGAATGGATTCTGATCAGTCGAAGCAATCTAGACAGTTATGTTTATAAGCGTGAATATTGAACAAATGTTGGAATTTTCAATCTAATTTGTCAGTTAGTAATTATCCTACAGTTTTTGTCTTACAAATTCTAACGAATAAGTATATTTGCTTAATGAATTGTAGCACACAAATAATGGTTTTAAATCTTGAATATTCGAGAAACTCCTTCCGTATATTTGAAAATAATGCTTCTTTCATACTGACTATTTGTATAGAAATAGTTTTATTCGCTTTCAAATATTTGTCTACAAATTGTCATTGCGAACCTGGCGTTATAGAGTTGATCATTATTCTCAGTATATGTATACCTACACTTATTAAATTAAGATATATTCACAAACACACACAGACACCTTATAATAGAAAGACTTACAATGTTACAAACTACACCTATAGAGTACTGACGACAATATACGCGAGGATTTTTGGTTATGTGTGGCGGCGAATCACTTACATGACATATTCGGGATATTCGACCTGGATGACAGCGTGGAATTCATGAATTGAAGATTTGGTGATTTGGTGCTATATTACCTGAGAATGTAAGACGCACGTTTTGTGCAATAAAGTGTAATGTTAGGCGATGGCGAGCGAAATAAATGCCCTGTATGTCATTCGAATACCAACCAATCACATACAATCCAGGCAACTAATTTGTAGGATCATTTGTACGATTTTGCATAGCGCGACCACGACAAATAGACGGACGGAAGATAGAGGCCGATTGGGAGAAGGCAAAGCGAATACAATTCCTTTAGACAATATTTGTACGGAGTGCGGAGTGTGCAATGTCCATAACAATGCCTCGAAATCAATATAATCTCACCATATCCACACCTCCGCAGCAACAACAACAAACATTACAACCCAGAACCGATGAGACCATTATTCATATAATTGCGACCGATATGTTGTTAACTAGTGCGTAAGATTTTCTCATTATAAGCCCAAATCCCTATTCACTAGATTAGTGTACGTATGAAATTGTGCCGGCGGTTTGATATAAGTTACATTTTAATTTATGACTTTATCTCTCCAGACTTTGGGGCTATGGGCCGACAAACCTTCCCACACACAATTCAATGAGATCAGACCAATAAAATGCAATGAAAATAGCGAGTAGCTCGTCGTTTGTTGTAACATGTTTATTGAGTTTCTAATAATTTTGTCAACTACATACGTGTGTTACTAGAGATGCTCCGTGAACTGGATATAACTTATCATAAACGAAATATCTAACAAGTGTCGATCAATTTTTGCTTCGCAATGTTGGCGCGAAAGTTAATAATTCTACTGATATGAAAGATTGAAAGATAACAGTCATGATAAGACATCTGTCAATGTTGTTCTCGTCCTGATATTCCTAAATGATAAATTATGGTTGGTGTGAACGTGTTTCTTATTTCAACGAAACTAGTAACATTATGGTACGAATATAATGCAAATTGAAACCAAGACATCTTATGCAAATGCGCAAACTTCATAGTGTTCTTGTAAGTCTTATCAATTGAACGAAAATAACCACAATCAAAGAATACCCAATTAAAAATAAATAAGAACTAAAGAACAGAAGATCCCTATAAGTGATCTACGTGATTGTTCAATATTCTAGCTTCTCTCTACCTGTGCTCTTGGTGCCTACATTTCCTACGCCCACGTTACTCCTCCTCCTCCGCCTCTCCCAACTCCCCATCCGCCAACCTCCGCAACGCCCTCATCTCCTCCGCCATTTCCGCCACGCGGCGCCTCAACACCTTTCCCGAATGCGTCACCGGCAGCGCCTCCACAAAGTACACGCCACCCCTCAGCCACTGGGCCTCGCTCAGCCGTTGCTCCACGCTGGCCGCCACCTCTTCCGCACTCACCTCATCCTCCTCGTCCACTCCTTTTGCCCTCACCACAACCGCCGCTGGCAAATCGCCGGCCACCTCATCCGCAACTCCGACCACACAAACGGCCGCCACTCCGGGCACTCCGCCAACGATGACCGCCTCCAGTTCGGTGGGCGAGACCTGTTGTAGAAACATTGAAAATATTTGAAATTATTTTGTGTTTCTTCGAGAGTATTTTGAAAGTCTGCAGTAAAAATACTCCTCGGGAATGATATTTTGGATAGTGAGTATTCCATTTCATCTTTAAAGATTGGTGACCAATATCGATTTCGTTCTTCCGAAAAGACATACTAACATGTATTCATTAACAACGATAGAACTTCCGATGGTGAATGTTGGTTGAAATAATAGAAGATATTTGCGTAAAATCAAATATATTTCATATGAAGTGAATTGAATACTTATTTCCAACATTCGAATATTTATATTAAAAATACTTTGCCTCAGTATTCGAAATACAATTATTTTAAATATTGTTTGATAAGAAATATTGGGAAATGTGGATACTTATTCTGCAATAAAAATAGTCTAAAGTCTCACCTGCACGCCCATATACTTGAGCAGATCCTTCTTGCGATCAACCACATACAGCCGGCCCTCCGCATCGAAGTGGCCCACATCGCCGGTGCGGAACCACTCGCCATCGGCGGTGTGAGTCGCCCGAGTTGCTTCCTCGTTGTTCCAGTAGCCCACGAATGGCGGATTCATTTGGACGGCGATTTCGCCGTCTTCGTCGACTGCGCAGCGCTCGCGAGCGCATTCGAGTTCGCCGAAGACGGCGTCCGGATCGGCCGCAGCGGCGGAATCGTCGGAGTCATCGACGTCACGCAGAATACGAGCACGCATGCCTAGTTTTATCAGTTTTTTCAGAGATGGACACGAGATCATATCGATAAAACATTCATTCTTTACAATTTCATTTGACTAATTTTTCACACTATGAGAATAAAATGTGGGAGGATTTTCATCGATATTTCATATCCCGGTATGAATGAGAATTTTTTCTTCTAACGATGATCCAAAGAAGGATGTTAATTGTTACATAAGGATGCTCGTTGGTACGCTGTGCTAACCACATGGCCTCTGGAAAACCCGAAATCGGTTATGGAGTCCTACTTCACTTCATATACAAAGGCCAAGGAAGGCCAAGACCCGTCGCGGGTTGTAGTGCCGATATAAGCAAGCAGTAGCTGTAGATTCGAATGCTATGGTCACTATTGAAGAACAATATCAAGCTGATTAACTAAACTCTAAATGTATGATGCTTGTAGAATCAGGATCTCAATATACCAGTTTAACAACCTTAGAAGTGCGATTCACATCATCAGTAAGCGCTGGGTTTGTTTGCTTGTTTGTATACATATGTCATATATCATTGGAAAGGTTTGACATTCAGCTTCAACATGGAACACATTTCTCGAAGATCCCACTTGCGGGAAGAGAAAAACTGTGGCCTAAGGGTAGCATTTGGTAACGGATTTAAATTGGCGATTGAAAAATGATATATTTTGAGGAACCTAATTGTGAAAAATCATCGATAAAGTCACAACTTTAATCCATATCGATTACAACAGTGCAAGGACGACAATACTATGACCATGATTGTATTAGAAGGAAGCAATTTGCTTCGAGATCTCAAATTTTGCGAATCAGTTAAAACCGTCGTTACCTGAAGATAAATATCAATTTTAACCAACTAATTGCCAAAAATTGGCTGAAGTATCGAAAATCATGATTTCTTGAAGCAAAATTTCCATACGCATTTTCGCATCCAGCCAAAGTGGTCAATATAACGATTCCTTCGCTCGGCTTAGGGCTCTCCTTTTCACCGCTGTAATCAACATACCTGGTGCCTTCTGATATCAATTTATTCTCATCGATGGGACACGCACTTCCAGGCCTACAGCTCAAAACTTTCGAAAGCGTCGAAATAAACAGTAATGGATGGTTTTCAACGCGGTGGAGGTGGGGCCACCGG
>JANTBZ010042285.1:0-12301 GCA_024741255.1 Exechia fusca
AAATCATGGTTTTTAGACCCTTTTTTTCTTGTTTTTAGACCCTTTTTCACTGTTTTTAGCCACTATTTTAGGGCCCTGAAACGTACTCCACAGATCTCCTCACAACGTAACATAAAAACATCTTCGCACCCATCTATCCCAAAACCACCCCACTCACCGACTGTCTGCCGTACGCCTGCGCCGCCAGCGCCGTCGCCGCCTCATCACCGCCCACCCGATCCCGAAACACCACCGCCTTCACCACGCCGCGAATGTGCTCATCGGGCCACAGGCCCAACAGAATCCGCTGCGGCCGGCCGCGTCCCTTCGGCCGCAAATCGACGCCGCCGTCCAGCGACGGTCCGAGCATGTTGTGCACCCGATTGGCGTACAGCACGAACGTCGGATACGGGATGTCGTACTTGCGGGCCGCCTGCGACAGCGTCAGGCCGTCCTTCAGCACGCTGAGCAGCGCGTCGGCCATCGTTTCGGGGCGCCACGACTTGAGGGGGCCGCGCTCGCGGTAGCGCATGTGCTGCACCAGATTCGGATTGGTGGTCCAGCACTTCTGCCACATCGACTGCAGCTGGTACTGGTAGCTGTCTGCGTGGGGGGGCGGAACGACGGAGACGCGAAGGTTAGTGCTGGCTGGTGCAATTTGTGGACCGAAGGTCACCGCATCGGTCGATGGTCGCGCTGCGATGGTCGTGGGAGCAGCTCAATCATGCGCGATATTTATTGTGCTGGTCGCTGTCGTTCCCATCGACGACGACGACGACGACGACGACGACCAAGCGAGCTTTCGAAACAATTGAGTGCGTCCATGCAAATGTTATTCGTAATTTATCTAGCCAATTGTGTGTGTGTGTGTGCATTGCCACCGGAACCGAACCGATGTCATCATAACACACACACACACACAACTTCGGTGCGCCCAATTAGTTCAAACCGCTCGTGAGTGTGTGTGTGTGTTCAGTGCAAGCGCGAGCTCGCTCGCTCACAGTGGCAGTGTGGCAAAGTGAATAAATGGCGCATAATGTTCCGTAATTAGTGCTAATAGAAACTTGTCTTCGAACGTGCGTTTATTATATATATACACAACAGCTACTGAACGTGTTAGAGCGGCAAAATGAATTGGCTGTAATTTTCGCAAGAGTGCGTCACACCTGTTGTGTGTGTGTGTGTGTGTGTAAGTGTGTGACGCCAGTGGGGGTTTGGTCCGAAATAATATTATAATTATTCGAGCGCAAAGTGTCGCGCACGCGTGCCGCGAACGCCGAGCATGTCGACCGCATGGCGAGCAAATGAGCGGTGCGAATATTTGTATTACTATGCGGAGTAAATTGTACATGCAGCGCAAGAACCGACGAACGTGCGACATGCGCGCGACATACAATATTATGCGCGCATAGACACCGAAATAGTCACGCGGCGAGACACTGACTCTCGTATGGTTCAGTATTCAGTATATTCACGATACAGTGTGCTGAGCGCTCGCGTCTGTTTGTAAAACATAAATTACAACTAATACACCATGTACAGAATACACATGTAATACACTTGCGCCGTGTGTCGTAAACCGTAATCCACACATATATGTGACTTTGCGACGTCAATGTTTTGTTTGATCGTCGTATAATATAATTAAACGCAGACATGGTGGTCGGTAAGAGAATGTCTACGGGCTATGTGTGCGGTGTACATTTAATACACTTTTCAGATTCCTGACATGTGTTATGTGTGTGGCTATTGAAGACATTTTAAATTACGCCTAACAATGTCGGCTTCGATATAATAAACGTGCGACATCAAACACTTGCAGTGAATCAAGGTGAATATTTAACGATGGAAGGGTGTCGAATCAATATTGGTCTTGTTCTGGATTTGTCGCAGCGACTTTTGATCCGTACCAATTGCACTGGCACATACGCACACACACACACACACACACAGAATCAGTAATTCAAAATGGTCTAAATTATTTAACCGCACACCGACGCGACCCGAACGTCACAAATGGAATACAAATTTCGCATTGGGTTTATGCGATAATAATGTCTCATTCATGGCTTGCTTCTCGGTACTTGGGGGGACAATATAATCGATAATTCCAATTTCACATTCATGCCAAGCCAAGAGCCGTAAAAAGTTGATAATAATTCACCTGCAAATGTCCGTCGTACGAACAAACACACACACACATACCGACCCACAAACACACACACACACAACTCACCAGCCATCGAAGCCGACGTGGACGCACCCAGCCAACTCTGCGAGTTCTCCATCAGCTTGGCCTGCAACAAATGAATTTGAATAAATTGATTGATTATACCTGGACGCACAATTACCTATATTCGAACAATCCACCTTCTTGTTAGTATGATTTGTGCCTTACGTCGACTAAATTATTAACCGAAACTGTGTGATTGTCGGTTCTCCGTTCGTTTTCACTCGTAATATGATGATTTCAATTGTATTTTTCCGTCTCATCTTTAACGTAACTCGAATGTCCACAATAGAAACATTTTTTAATTCCTAGTATACTGCTATCGTATTCCAACTAACAAAATTCTGTTGGAACAGTTGTTTTTTCGTATAAAATATTTCAAATGTTGGTGTGCTGTGCCAACTGGTTAGCCTACTTTATTCAAATGAATGAAGTGGAACAGGATGTAGAACAAGTGTTTGTGTGTAACTTTCGGTCCAGGTCCAATATACACACAACTGCTGACGTCATTGAAGAGTAAGCTCAACTCGGGCTAATATTGATTCGGATGACAAATGTTTTTCGCATGAAATTATCAACATTACCAATATTAAAATATCAATGGAACTACCGTCATAGGCCTTTTTTACGAACGGAAACAATTTTTGCGGACAGAATGAAAAAGGAAACGAAATCCGGTGTTAAATTTAGACATTATCATCTTCATCACGCACTTCAAAACAAATACACATGTGGAATGTTTGAAATTTACTGGTCACTGCTGCCGGAGGGATCACCAACGAACGATCAAATATTTTCTTGACAGTCACCTCTCTTGACTCTTGACACCTATGAGCAGTGATCATCACCAATTTTTCTATTTCAGCGGTCCCGGAAAAAAAAAATTGTCCAGCAATAAAAAAGGGAAACGAGTTCCGGTGTTCCATTTAGACTTATCATCTTCATCACGCACTTCAAAACAAATACAGATGTGAAATGTTCGAAATTTACTGGTCACTGCTACCGGAGGGATCACCAGCGAACGATCAAATATGTTCACAGTTGACAGTTTGGACAGTTTTCTTCTAATCATTCACTTCTTTTGACAGTCACCTCCCTTGACATTTATGAACAGTACAAACAAGCAAAATACTACAATTTCCGCGGTCCTACACTCATTGGAACTTCTACGACCGGAAGACATTTTTTCGAGCGATGAAAAAAGGAAACGAATTCCGGTGTTCCATTTAGACATCATCACACATTTCAAAGCCAATACAGATGTGGAATGTTTGAAATGTACTGGGCACTGCTACCGGATGGATCACCAACGAACGATCAAACATGTTGTTGGCGAGTTTTCTCTGAAGATAATTATATTCACAATTAAATATTGATGGATAATGTTGATAAATACTTGAAGTAGCTATGAGCCTAGCTACTAAACTTAAAACTATTCATATCGGCTGCAATCGTAATGAATTGGGACTAGCAACGCGAACTACATCGCCATGATGATGCAAAATGCAGTGCGCCCAAATTATGATATTAATACTTTATCATTTAATAGTAGAGGAACATGACGTGGCACACAGACACACACACTCACTGTTAACCGTGAATTATGCAAACACGACGTCCGCGCAAATTCGCGCGACGTTCGTCGGCACGCGCGTGCGACACTGTTGCCCGTGTAACGGAGCGCACGAAATGCGCGCATATCGAATGCTCTGCATGCTCGGTGTCACAACACGGATTCCCGTGCAGTCATTACATCGGCTCGGTTCGGCAGCATTTTTTATGCGATTCAATATAATAATATGTAGCAACTTGTCCGAATTGTTTGTACCCGTGCAGCGTGTTCACGTCGGCAGTCACACGTTGAACATTATTCGGCCAACGCATGGACCTCCAGCTGGAACTTGATGCCAATGCAGTAGCATTAACTCAAAACATATTGCCGCCCAACAACGAGCACTTGAAACGCAAAACACGCGCATAATAATATTTCCACTTGTCGGCCATAATAAATTTCTTCAAAACCGAGCCCAGCCCAGCGTCAGCACACACACACGCACACACACACTCGGACTACACATTAATTCGCATAAATCATATCAACACATTCACACCCGTTTATGCCGGCACCTGCATGGGTAGCATGCGTGTGTGTGTGTGTCTGCGAGCGCGTAATGTATGCGACAGTCCCCCACAGTTTTGGGTCAGAGACGGCGGCGTCTCGCATTCGAGCCGCGAGCGAGCGCACACATGCATATGGCACGAAATGCACCAGCATATATGTGTATGTATGAACGGCCAGCCGACGAAGACCAGGCGAGAATTAATTGTATTTATAAAATGCACACGCAGACAGACGAGGCGAGGCGTTGGCGCACTCGCGGCATTTCGCAGGCGGCGCAAATGACAAACCCCCCCATTCGCTCAGCGACGACGGCGGCGGACACGTCCGAGGCATGCGTCGCTGCGGCCGGCAGCCGAGCGGATTTGTATTACACTAAATCGTCGTGCGAGTGTGCGAGCAAAGCTCGTGAAACATTTGAGCAATGTGCATGTTGGGTGTCGGTGCCGGTTTTTGTGCTTGTTCGTGTTTGTTCGTGTCAGCGAATGCACTCATATGTTCATGTAGTGTATAGAGGCTGTCATGCTGTCTTGTTTGCGGTCATATGCGCAGTAAGTGATACTGGTTTCGCCAGTATGTTTGGTTCTTTTAGAGCGACTTGACAGCATGTAACGTGTTGTTTTAATCTTCGACCGATTTTCCGGAATCTTACTTATTGATTTTTGAATTACGTCGCAACCGAATCACACTTCATAAACTGTTGCTATCTCGGAAGAGAAGTTGCATAGCAAATATGTGAATGTGTGCGCGCGCTGACGACATTTTTTGTTTGAACTATTTAGCATGTGTTCGAACAATTGCGCTACCTAAATAGAAAACCTAAACAGACAATAACAAGAATTTTATATTTTTTCAATCGATATTTTTTTGTTCAACTCAATCCGCACACCTCCATTATTTGTAATACTTTTGCTTGCGCGTGTCAACCTACTAAATGTGTGTGTGTACACAGTTTGTGTTTGTTGACGCACGGAGAAGCACGCGCCAGCCTCCCACCTTTTTTTGTATGAGCGGGAACCGAGAGTGTGAAATTGTTTGAACAAATATAGAGGTGAAACACGAAACACACGAATAAACAGAGTGCATTGCACAATTGTGATAACAACCACAATCAAAGACACCGTCGGATTAGGTATTTAAACATACAGATTGTTACTCATTTTGTGTAATTTATAGCCACTTCACATAAGAACATAAGTTGACATGAGATTACAACGAATTCGTAGTTTTTATGGTGCCTCCACCTCACATTGTTGAACATGTGTTTGCACGATCGCACACTCAGACAAAACGCATGTGCGCCCATACTTGCATTATATACCGACATGCCCGAGCTCCACGTGCTCGCATTTTCATGTCAATTCATATAACGAGCGAACGTGCACCGCACTTGTACATAAGCCTGTGCCCGTGCCATCTATACTGTGCACATAACAGAAAATGTTCGCGTCGACCGGACACGACGACGAATGACAACGAATAAAAATGAAATATCATATTTGCGAAAGGTGCACTTGACGTACTCACAGCTTCGATGCTCCCTCTGGGCATCATGATATTCATGAATTACTGTACTAGTCTAGCTCATTAATATCTTCTTCTTCTTATATGTCTATGTTTTTTTAAATAATATTCTGGATATGGTTGAATAAAAGGCTTGTCTGTGGCTTAATACTCTGTGGCTTAATATACTCTCCGTTCATATATGGAGAAATTGTCGAACAAATAACCATGAAGGCAATTTTCCAACATTTGATTCAATGAAAAAAATCGTTCACGATTTCATTATCTTTCGAATGAGTATTCACACAATCTTCTGAATCACTCCAGTGAAAAGTTACGGTCTCTAAACCAAACACGAAATACGAAAATGTTGTATGGAGACAAATATATTATTATTCCAATCTCCATTCAAAATATTCGAATTTCGAGATTGTTTAATAAGCCACAACTTCTCATTGGATTTAATCGAAAGATGATGAAGTTGTGCACAAATCTTTTAATTCGGAAAAAAGGGGAAAAATGTCCTTCGAAGTTATTATTTCGACAATTTCTCCTTATATAGAAATAACGGTCTTTTCTGGGCGCGCCTAACCAAAGGGTGAGACTTTTCTTCAACTTCTTTTTCGTACATAATAGAATGGCGTTGAAGGAACAAAACTGCATCATTACAATTTGTGTGTGACTCTTACTTTTCCTACGACACGTATAAGTAGCACGATTTCGCGAATGTATCAAATTAATGAGCTAGGGTGTTAGTATACATAAGATAATAAGCATAAGAAGATGCGACAAATATCCACATATTTTTTGAATGCATTTCAAAATTAGACTTGTCACAAAAATAATGTTCGAGCTCTATAGACTTATACTTATTATTCATCATACAAAGTACAACTCACCCTCTCCTCCTCCCGGATCATCTCCGCAATGCCTGGCTTGATCTCCAAATCATCCGAGTGCGAGCTGCTCGCCGACACCGACAGCGGACCATCGGCCGTCGTCATCATGCCCGGCGACGGCCCAATGCCGCCCGGCGGCGGCACGAACGGCGACAGCGGCGGCTCGCAGTGCGGCACCATCGACGGGCCGCCGCCACGCATCGACTGACCACCGGCCGACTGACCACAACCGGACGTCGCGTGCCCGGACGTCTGACCAGCGGCCGCCGCTGCCGCCGCTGCCGCTGCGGCCGCAGCCGCCGCCACCATCGGATGCAGCAGACCGCCGTGCGGATCGGGCGACATCGACGGCCGTCGCGCCAACGGCGATCCGGACTTGTCCGCCCCGTCGTCACCAATCACCGACGTCTCCTCGCTGACGAAGCGACGCTTCCGTCCCGATTGGTGGCATTCGACCAGTGCGGCCGGCACCACCATCGAGCCATCCGATCCGGCGTCCCAATCTTCGCCGTCTCCATCTCCGCCGCCGCCGCCGCAATCGCGCTTCGACGACGGCGTCTCTGGCACCTGCTGATGCTGCTGCTGCCGCTGCTGCATCTTCGCCTCCACCTTCAGCTCCGGCTCAGCGCCGCCGTTCACCGCCGCCAGGCCGCGGATCTGCAGCATCTCGGCGACGCGCAACAACGGTCCAATCTCCGCCTGACTGACGTTGATCTCGCCGCGATACATAAACTCCACGGCCGCCCGCAGTTCGGGCCACTTGACGTCCTGCATGATGACAATCGGATGGGGGCACGGATTGTCGACGAACAGCGACTGGAAGTACGGACTGCTGGCGGACAGCACCATTTTGTGCGCCTTCAGCGTGTGACCGGCGCACGACAGCGTCACGTCGACGAACGACTCGGTCTGCAGCAGCTGATCGAAGACGCTGGTCAGATTGTTCTGGTAGTTGTTCCAGCGCAGGCAGAACTGCTGGGCAGCCGCTGCCGGACTGCCGGACTGCTCGGCCGGCCGGCCGCGATGCGGCGGAGGCGCACTGTGTGAGTCGGCGGAGGCATCGGAGCGTTGCGGCTGGTGCTGGTGCTGCGGAGGCGTGCCGGGAATAACGGATATTCCGCACGACGTCTCCGCGTTGTTATTATTCATGCTGTTGTGCTGCTGCTGCTGCTGTGGCGTTGCGCGTGGACTCAGATTCATGGGCGCACTGGCGGCACTGTGACGGCCTGACGGCTGGCTTGGTCTCAGCTGCTGCTGCTGCTGCTGCTGCTGGTCGAACGACGACGCCATCGAGACGGGCGACGATGGCGGCGAGGCCAGGCAAATGGTGTGCACCGCGTGCGCGGGCGAATGCGATTGGGACTGCTGAGCGGGCGCCTGATGAGACGACACAACGATCACGTTCGGTTCGTTGGACGGCGGCGGCGCCTCGGAGCGCGACGAGCCGCCACCGTTGGGCGAGCAGGCCGCTGAGGACGCCGCAGCGGCCGCCGCCGCCGCCGCCGCCGCGGCCAGCAGCGGTGACACCGCATCGGACACAGAGTCGGAGAACATGGCGCGCGAGTCGAGCGAATGCTGCAGGGCGCGCAGCATCGGAGCGCTCGGTCGGACACGGACGATTCGCACGCGGAGCACTTTGCACTTTGGGTCGCACTTTTGGACGCACACACACGCACTGGAAACACAAGCGAACGGGGCGAGATCAGTGGAGAGCAGCAGTTTTATTTGATTTCTGTGTAAATGGGCGCCTCGACAACCTCGACGGTCTTCGGCGTTGTTGAACGGGGCGCGGACTCGAGCACAAAACTGAAAAATTGATTCCGCACCGTCCGGCAGCAGGCCGGCGAATGAGGAGTTTTGGTCGCAACTTTGGTGATGCCACCGCACCGAAAAGCGTGCCGTAGTGCGTATGTACACTGCGCGAGAGCTGATGGGATATAACGGAGGCGAGCGCGCGCGCGCGCGTGCACGGTATATAAAGTGTGTGTGTGTGTCTGCGTGTGTGAACGCACGAAAAACAAACAACTTGAAACGAAACAAGCGTGTCCGACTACAAATATGTTGTGCGCGTTTCAAACGGCTGAAAGCGGTAGGTTTTCCGTGACGTACCCGCACGACGATGTGTGGCACACTGAACGGTCGAGTTCTGGCTGACTGGCTGGCTGGCTGACTGGCTGGTAGAGGCAAGAGCGTCACGCGGAGCGTCGCGACGGCGCGAGCTCTCTCGTGCGCTCGAGAGCGCGGTGTGTTGATGAGAAAAGCTCGCAGCCAACTGGCAAGCTGAGATTGAGGGGTAGAAGTGTTATACGCGGGAAATGAGAATATTTTCAAGCTATTGAGATATTTGTCGAATAAAATACATAAAATTACATTTATTTAAATTTTTAGATTTTTTTACCGGATACAATTCATCGAGAAAAAATATCAAGTTTTCAATTCATGTCTACCGTCTCGAGGGCCGGACTTCTGGGTGCAGAAGGGGAAATGCGTTTGCACGTACCTTTGTGTGTGTATGTGAGAGCGCTGGCGACCGTCGCGAACGCCCGCCCAGTATCGGAATGCACACACACACACACACACAAGCGACATACACACACGCGACAAGCGCGCGGCATTGGCGATTTATATCTCTGACGCGTGTATGGTTAAATTGTGATATTTTTTGCTCACCTCGTTGGATGGATGCATGCATGCATGCGTTGAGTGGACACACATGTATGTATATTACGGGCACAAATAATATCGCGGTGTCGCCGCGACGTTCGTTGGTGTCAAGCAGGGAGGCGGTCTCTGCGAGCGATCCAACGGGCGAATTTCCCGACCACGATGGACATTTTTTGTGTTTTTTGTGTGTGCACAGATCATGAGTGATTGATGTTGATTGTAATGTTTTGGGTAATGTTAGGACTATACAAATTATGATCAAGTTATAGTATTACAAAAATCAGACTCACTTAATTTTGAACGATCTAATATACGATCTTACGACTTTAACCCATTTCCGGCGACTGTTCGATTAATCGACCAGCAACTTTGGAATTTTGTCCAGCCTCGCCTGAGACAGATATCTACATGAAACAAAATGAATAGTCTAGATTCGTTCCTCTTCAATACATATACATTTTATTTGGCACTATTTGATTAGTTCACAGGTCGCTACCGTGTGCTGACGTTAGGCAGACCGAGCATCTTTCGAAACGAATATAGAATTTTTTTAGTCTAGCAGAACCGATGTTCGCTAAAATATCAAAAACTCATCGAAATGTCAACCGATTTCCCTAAAATGTTGTACGCCGTTTTCATGAAGAACTAAATAAAAACACACAATCGTCGAAAATTTAAAAACATTTTTGGAAAATAGGGAAATCGTTAAAATTGAAAAACTGGGTCGAATGAACCAAAACCTTTATCATTTCAACTATTCCGTAACACTTTTGATCTGAATTCATCTAATTTTCTCATCAGGTTTTTCTCAATCTCAACATTTGTTGTCCCAGCAATAATAATGAATCGTTTCTCCGTCGCAGGTTCAAAACGTGAAAACACTCACGTTGCGTAGCTTCATTTACGTGACATCCGGAAATCACCATTTTCATTTTATTGCCATCGCGATCCGAGAATCGATCATCATACGCAATTGAATCAATCACGATCAATTGTCCCCGCAAGCATCGCGAGGACATCTTGCGATGTCGCCGATCATCGCCGGCTTCTTATCAACAGTAATTCGGATTGCGAAATACATCGTGGCATCAATCGCGTGCGATCGATTTCATCTCGCGAATACTGCACACGCGCACGCAATACAATCGTAAATAAATGAGTCGCGCATCGCATCGATCATCGAGCGACAACAACTGTAGATGGAGCATTCCGCGATCGAGCGGAATTTCATACGGCTGCACGTGCGTTTTACGCACACCATCCATCGACGAGAGTCAGTGCCGCGTTGCGGCACTTACATAAGGACTGATGACGAGCGACTGGGGGCGATGCGTTCGATCGACGTAATCATCGCCACCTCTCACGCATATGTGTATAACATGCAGGCAGGAAAGTTCGTGTCGTTTGGTAGATGGACTAAAAATGTCATCTTGCTAGTAAAAAGGCAATTTAAGTCGACAAAATATTAATTTAAAAAAACATCGAGATGACATTCTTTTAAATAATTATCATAAGATCGTTCAAACGACACAAATAAAAGACATCAATCAATCGTTCCATATTCCATATATAAAAACGCATAACTATAAAATTCAATAACCCATGAACCTGTTCAGCAATCCTTAAAAATGAAACGAATTTAAAATAGAATTCCTTTTATTATCATGTGTTCATTCAAACGAACAAAAACATACGATTTTAACGAAGGTATCGAGCTTTCCGCCTGTGAACTTATGTTGAACCAATGAATATAACATTGATGATAAAAAAAAGTTATGGTTCGTCAAGATCTATGGCTGGATAAAATAGTTATAGACATTTAAATGAGGGTATGACGGAATCTACATATTCCTTGTACGATGAAGTGCTCTCACGATCTCATACAAAATAAATGTGGATTTTGTTATACCCTCATTCAAACGACTATAACTTTTTTATCCAGTAGATACGTTCCTGAGGAAACCGAGTTATAGCTAAACCGAGTTCTAAAAGACAAGAAGCCCATATAAAAACAGGGGAAACGTTCCCAGCTGAAAAAACTGACCCCAAAAAATACCAAAATACTTTTAGTGAGTGTTTTGTAGCTCTTTTCTTGTTATACAATTTAATATTATCATTTTCGACGTTAAAGAAGCGTTTTTATTGTCAATGGACACTCTAATTGCATCATTTTATTCGCCGTTATTATTTTCATCGATTTCCATCGGCTCGAAGAAATTACGACTTTCTTCGAGCTGATGATAACCATATATTTTAGCATCATCAAGAGAAGCTAGATAAACTCGAAACTTTCGAATAAATAGTTTCGATTTTTTACATGTGTTCTAGAAGACCGTGTTATAGAAGTTTTAGTTGTATATCATTTTTTGTCACATAATATGCATTTGTGGCTTTGACCGTCACTGTATGTCATGTCGTGTAGATTGACATACTGATATAGTGTGACAAATTGATATTGTGCCTTTATATGAATACAAATCGAATGAAGGTTTTTTTAGAAGGCCTTCCTAGTTCCGGTCCTAGCCGAAGCCTTTTTCTTGTTCAGGCTTCAAGAAGGTACTGGCTTTGGATGTGGATGTTGATAAGCGGATGCAACCAGTGCGACTGGGAAGAGCAATAGAGGAAGCGGTACTGCCAAATCGACACGAAACGCTTATACATATATATTGTTCTTATTACTTTAATTGAATAACATATATTCGAAAAATAATGTCTATACTTTAAATTCACTGTCAAATTTGCTAATAAAAAAGTTAAATCGACATGGTTCAATCTACACGACATATTAGGTTGGGGAATAATGGGCTTCCGGGTTTTTCATTCAAATTTCGCGCTCCTGTAAGTGCTACAGATGTCGCATCTGGTAACCCTATACATCGTTTGAAAGGTATTGACAGCACCTTTCAA
>JANTBZ010042296.1:0-11274 GCA_024741255.1 Exechia fusca
ACTAGGCCCGTTTATGTAAGGTCCAATGATGCCAAAATTATTGTTGATGTCGTAGGAACCCACTTGGTTCGAATAAAGGTCATTCAAATTCCAACAGAAGACGCATCAGCGCTCGAAGCACTCGGATCACACATTTAAGAAAACGATTTTCACGGTATAATTTGTTCAGTATCTTTGGATCTGCCTCAACCAGATCGGATATCGGAAGACAATTCCTCTCAAGGCATTCTGAAGGTAAAAATTTCATATAGAAAAAGCAAAAACAAGAACTAACCCAAGGTCCATAGGCTCGAGCTCGAACATTGGTGTTATAATAAAACGGGATGAAATTCATATAAATGACTAAGAAGGGGAAAGTCAGGGTTTGATGGAAGCAATCGAAAATCTCTTACAGGGTAGAGATGGGAGATGAAATAAATATACTACAGTTTTGTCATGAGGGATACCTTTGAAGAATTGTAGCCAGTCAAAAAGGGCATATTTCGATACTCCCATACAAAAAGTCAATCTTGAATTGCTCATAACTTCCGCCACAGGGCCCATTGGCCAAAATCCTGACACACGTATATCTTTATTTTGCATCTAGTTTCTACCCTGTAGGGGATTCTTCGATTGCTTCCATCAAACCCTGACACTCCCCTTGTTAGTCATTTATATGAATTTCATCACGTTTTATTATGACACCAATGTTCGAGTTCGAGGTAGTTCTTGTTTTTGCGTTTTCTATATGAAATTTTCACCTTCAGAATGCCTTGAGAGGAATTGTCTTTCGATATCCGTTCTGGTTGAGGCAGATCCAAAGATACTGAACAAATTATACCGTGAAAATAGTTTTCCTAAATGTGTGTGTGTGTGATCCGAGTGCTTCGAGCGCTGATGCGTCTTCTGTTGGAATCTGAATGACATTTATTCAAACCAACCATGGTCACGTGAAAAATTAGTTTTTTTCAGAAACGCAAGAAAAAATATGATCCAGAGATGGCCCTTGTTTTCTCGGTGGCCAATTTGTTGTTTGAATGTCCTAGGACCTTTCTTTCAAACCGTCAGAATAACTTTTATCGATCGAAGTTAAAACACCTCAGAATATGCTCATCTTGGAGGAAAAATTAAAACGACGCCACGATCGAGCAAGAATTTCAAAACCAGTGTTTTCTCGCAGACAACACGTTTCGACTTCGCCTTAAGACCTTGAATATTTCAATATTCAATGAACTCGAACGAAAAATCAATTTAAAGCAAAATTCGAATGATTCAGGTCGATAGGTTTAGATTTATAGTCATACTCTTCGGTTTCAGCTGAACTATAATGGTAATCTTTCGATACATCTTATGACAAAACCTAGAATGCTTCCGACATCCATTTTTGAGTTTTGTGGAGCCTTTAGTATCGTTATTACAGAATGTGAAAGAACATACCGAATTAAAGTTATAAGTCTGGAATTGGAACGCGCGAACGGTAGTCCGTTTCGATTTCTAACCAGAAAAGCGATATGTCTTCGTCACGTGTTATCTTTTTTATCCGTATCTTGTCCTGCGATGAACTTGGAACCAAAGACACGATTTTCAAGAAAAAAAATGCCCGCTTGGACAACTGGTTTAGCCTCTATAAACAAGTGAAGTTGGTAACACTTCATACCACGCTCCCTGTATACTCAATGGTCAGTATTTTGAACAAGAAATATGTAGCAGTTTTTTCACAATAAATTCTGAAAGTTGAACGAAAAAAAGGCGGGAGCAAGGTTGTACACCTAATAATAACTTACAATATTGTTTGTTATATTCGAGAATTGCCCCATTTTACATGTATTATTTCTAAACAACACGGCTTCGCTAGAATTTAGAATCAACATTGGACACTGACTTGCGATTACCTTGAGTCCAGTCAAATAATAAAACCTCTCACTATGCACGCTTCCCACCTCCCTCTCTTCCCACACCCTCTACACACCGCAGTCCTGCTGCAGCTCCAGCTCCTCCTCCGACGACGACACAGCCACCAAATCGCACTGCTGCAGCCTCAGCTCCGACTGTCCACACGGCCACGGCGGCGGCGGCGGCGCCCACAACTACGTCAACAGCGACAGCGGTGGCGGCGGCGGCGCCTGCAACACCACCCTCCCCCTCCCTCCCGGCCCGCCGCAATCGCGTCCGCCACCGCAAACCGACCTCGACGGCCTGTCCGAAAAGTACTGGGGCGACATCCTCGAGCGCACCGTCAGCTCCAGCAGCCTGCACGCGCTGCAGCGCATCTACGGCGGCCAATCGCCCACCGGCGGCGGCACGCTTCAGCGACATTCGCCTTCGCCACACTGCTACCATCCGCCCTCCCAGATGTACCAGCATCCGACACCGCCCAGACGCAACTACTTCCACCACCCCTGTGGCGGAGGCGGAGGCGGCGGTGGCGGCATGGGCGCCATCACCAACACCACCACCTGTCACACCAACACACTGCCAGCCATTCTCAAGTACACGTCTGGCATGGGTCTGGGCTCGGATCGGTGTCGGAGCGGCGCTTCAAATTTCAACGGCAACGGCACCGAGCTGAGCACTCTGGCTCTGGATTCGGACACCTCCGACTCGACGGCCACTGCGGGCCGATGCGAGCGCCACGGCTACCAGCAGCAGCAGCAGCAGCAGCATGACTCGCATTGCGCCAAAAGCATAGCGTTTTTGGCAGGTTCTGGAGATTTGGCTGCTGATGTGCCGCCAATCGTTTGAGATGACGACGCGAAGCGCGAACACAACGAGGTTACTATGGTAAACCACACAGAAAGTTCGCAACTATTTTATGTAATATAAACCACCACTTGTTGTCACAAACACCGTCGCCACGAGAGGAGCGACGAACGTTCACAATCATACACATATATTTGAAGAGCAACGGCGAGACGCGCATCGCACCCACACGAAAGCAAAGCACAAAAGCAATAACGCACAACAAAAGTCGGAGTGTGTGTGTGTTGGTGTGTGTGTATGCCAACCGAATTATTCCGCTTCGGCATGAACGATTTGCCTGAATACTGTTTTGTTACTGAGTGAGCGGGAATCAGTCGCCTAAGCTTGAAATTGGGATTTGGTTAATCAGACCAGTTGCTGGGATCCTTTGGTGGCATGTTGAACACCATTGGAAAGGTGAGACCTTGACCTACAAAACTACTTTTTAGACTATTACGAGTTAGTAGCTTGAACGCGATTCATCTGGTATATCACCAAGACTAGCAACAATATTGATTGCCAAAGAAGAAGTCGAAAATAGTGTATTTGTGGTGTGATCAGCCGGAATAATTTTGTTCAAGAAATAAAAAAATGGCTCGATACCACGAAGACATTTTTTTCAACTGTCCCCGTACCAGACGTTGAATACGACATCGTGCGCACTCAGCCCAAGTGGCCAATCATCATCCATTTACCCCATTAAGAGGTGTTAGGCTTTACTGTTGATAGGTACCAGTATATCAACAAGGCAGTTACACTCAAACAGGTGCTTTTTACTACATATAACGAAATCAGCGCTCATCGCTACACTGAAAGAGAGACAACCGTCAAGCCAAAATTTACGTGTCTGCTCACACACGGGCAGAGTGGAACGGGTTTTTTCCATTCTGCGCTTTGAGAACTAATTTGTTTCTGTGTATAGTAATCTGTTTACTACTGATTACACAGTTCTCAGTTTTTGACGACGCGTTTGTCGTCAATTGGACACGTACTTTCAAATCTACACTTCGAAACATTAGAGAATGCCATGGATGATTTTCATCGCTGGAGGGTAGGGACTTTGGGTGGTTACGATGGACAAATTTCTATCAATAGTTTTCTTATAATAGACATTTGAATATGACGTAATAATCCCAATTTAAAGCTAACGCTACTGGTATGTTGCTCGTGCCAGCTGAGTGTTCTGTGTGTCTGTGTGTTCAGCATACATAAGCCATTTGAATGATAACGACCGAGCGCCGCGAGGCGAGGCGATGCGATGAGATCTCCGTTGTCGTCACCATCGCCGTCGCCACCACTCACCACAGAACAGCCACCACTCATTGTGTCTTCTCTCTGTGTTCGTCTGCGTGCGCATAGAAATGCATAAAATATTCGTGATTTGTGTTGCGGGTTTTCGTGTCCTATACGAATGCATCGCGTCTGGCTCGACAAAGCCTGTGCCGATGCCGATGCCAATGACGAGGACCGCAGAGCACAATAGAAACATGGTAATAATAATATGATGCTGCAAAGTGTTTATGCTCACCCGGACGGCGGCCGCCGCCACAACGATGGGCCGCCACGACACGAGTGAACGAGCGGCCCGTTGGAGCGAGCGTGCTCGAGCGCATTCGATTATATGGCATCTTGAAATCGTTATTCTTGGGCTCGAGTGTCGCACTTGCCTTGCCTTGCCTAGGAAGGCGCCTGGGAATGGGAGCGACACATACACACACACACACACACAGCACAAACGACATATACACATCGTGCATACAGTTGCTCCAACATGGTTCTTGCCAAACAAAAAATGTCGACCTTCACTACATTCTTATTAGAGCGAATTGCCAAAACGAACTGCCAATAAACTTTAATATGACTAACTATGTAGTGCTGGAATTTATATAAGTTTATATTTTGTGGGACTGTCATGTAGTAAAGCTATACAAATTGTAATCTTGAAATATATATTTTCTGAAATTTTCTTAAAAAGGGCATCTTATGTTTCTTAAATTTTTCCAACGTATTGTCATGAAACATTTCTCTTCTCGCTTGGTATGAACCTAGTAGTTCCTTTCATCGGCCACTGACAACGTTAATATTCAGCATAAATCCCAAAAATGATTGCCTACTTATCTAAAAAAAGATGCTATTCATATTAAACGTCGACATTGTCTTGGCAAGAACGAAGTGTGAACGACTGTACATTCCAAGCTCGAGCACCGAGCGCACCAAGCGCGCATATTGTATGATTTGTGCATCGAAGTGAATTCATGTTTATTGAATTGCTTGTTACACACGAGACGGCAACATGCAATTGCGTGTGTTAGCAGGTGTTTCTCGGGTGGGGCGTGTACCGCAATTGGCTGCACTTATGAATAATGGTGGTATATGGGCGATTTATCAATTGATATGTAAATGGACCGTACAACTCGATGTATACTATAATAAGCCGGAAAAACCGTAGGAAATACCAACACACACACACACACGTAGTATACATACACACACACAGTCTCGTAAACCGTTAGATGTATACAACTCGAATATGTAATGTGAAACATTTATGGTGCAAATAAATCAAATTTTTGTATCAATTTGTCTGCAGTGTGGGTTTGCTCAAGTGACTCTCCATGCTTTAATGCTGCGCATATCGAATTCGCGTGACATGTTCTCTTCTTAGCTTGCGGATCCCAGCAGCCAACAGCCAGCAGCAGCATCAGCGCATCGTCATTGGATGTGATCACATAAAGTTCAGTTTACAAAGTAAACTTAAATTAGCAAGAACGGCGACATTGTTAACCGAGTCCCTGTGTGTGTGTGTGTGTGTCTGTGTATGCGTTCGCATAGCGATGCGAGCGACGTTCGCCGAAAAAAATCATCCCATACACAGCCTTTGGCCGCCGCCGGCGAAGCGAAATCCAGTCGACGTCGTCGGTTGTGTGTGTTTGCCTCTGCCGCTCGGCAGATAATGAATAGCCCGTGATGAAGAGTATGTGCCATATTTTTTCGTATGTGTGTGTGTGTCTCTCAGCCCATAGAGAAGACCAGATTACACATACGCGTGCGTCGCTTCATTGCGCATAGGAGGAAAGTGGGCGGAGAGTCGCAAAACAATGGGAAACTTTCGCCGAAATTTCGTTGAAAATTTTCGTCCATGTAATTTAGAGCACAATTCGTTCGAATTGAGATTTGTCGTCAAATTACATTACCAATCACGCTGAATTTACAAATCCAAATGTGATGGAAATTGAAACAATATGTCAAGCATAGCGCGTCCTATCGAGAAAAATGAAATGTTATCAGACAGATTCTGGTCTGGTGATTAACGCGGGGAAGGTCCGGGCCCCCAATTAGGCAAAAAACAACTTATATTGATCACTTTAGCTGCATGCGCACGAAAAATGCGCATGGAAATGAATTCTGAAAACGCGTGTTTTTGTGTTTTTTCGTGTTTTTGGTGTTTTCAACGCGAAAGGTGATGAACTATCATTAGCGTACCATAAATTTGACAAAAATATGGGAAAAAGGCTCCAATAAGATATCTCTGATACTGTAACTTTTATCGCTATTTAAATATGATGAAACCATCCCAATTAAGGGGTTGCGCTGATTAATTTTAATTAATAAAATATAATGTTTATGACAATTTAAACAGTTCGCTAGGATAAGCTTGTTTGGCAGAAATCTGCATGCGTCCGAAAATTGGCTCATATTCTAAACGTTATAATAATGTTGATATGCCAAGCTATATCACTATTTTTTTCGCTTGGTCTGTTGTGGCACATTGCGCTCCGCTTAGCTCTACTCAATATAGGCGAGGAGTGTTTGCATACACTGCGATGCGCCGCCGCACGCACTGGAAACGCACGCACAATGTGTATGAATAGGTTTTAAACATATAAGTGCAGTCTCTAGCTCTAGAGCAACGTTGTGTGGTGTACGTGTACGTGTTTTTGCGGAAGTCAACTTGGCGCTATTTTCGCAGACTATGTTGGTGTGTCGTATGTGCTCGCTTTATGGGAATTTTCACGTTGAAATTGTGTTCTCTCGCGCTCGCCCTCCAGACAGAAACGACGTTGGCGATGACAACGGCGACACACGCACACACGCACACACAAACTGGGTCGAGACATTTTTTGTGTCTGATCCTGAGGCCTGACCCCGCAAAAGTGGCCCAAAAATCACATATCAAAACTTTTAGTTTTTTTTTAAATCGGAGAATGTCCTATGTTCTCTAAATTGAGTTGAATTCTGGCATTCTACAAGAAAGTCATGAAAATGAACTTGCTCCAAAAATAAGTTGGGCTTATAAGTTGCAAAATATTAAAATCATAAATCTTCTTTTCAATACAAAAAGCTGAAAAATTACCAACCCTAGCACACACTCAAAGGCGCCGCAGGCTTCATGTGCTGCAGCCAGCCAGCACAACGAACGACGATTCTTTAACAATAGTACTTTTGGTATGCGAGCGAGCTATAGTGATGATGCCAACCCATATTTGGCCATCATCGCTCGGCACTCGCCGTTCTACTAGCTCAATGTTCGGTCGTCTCTTGTTGGCTTCGGCTGCGAAAGCCAAATGATTTCTTTTTTGTGTCTGTTATTCGAGTATGTGTGTCATGTGTGTGTGTGCGGCAGCAAATAATGCGGAAAATTTAAGGTCATCCCACGCGCGTGGATCCCACCGTTCGGATGCGCTGCGCCAAAACAGAGACCAACCGACCGACGTTGTCATTGTCATCGCGTCTTTGCCGTCTATGGGCAGCCGTAATGCCGCCGTCGTCTAGTCCTGAGCCTTGAGCCAAAACAACCGGCGCGCAAACGAAATATGGTTTATGTCGTTGTGACCGTCGCCGCCGAGATCAGGCTCCTAAATTTGGCCCGTTGTAAACTGGCTACGACTCGGTGCGCGTTTGTATAGATGCTTTCATTTGGAACGTTATTTCTTTGGAATTGAACACGATATTTTATAACATGGAAGATCGTAAAGAAATAAATCTGCTTCTGGTCACGACATTAATGGTGCCGAACGAAATTGAAGAACAATAACGGCTATCTATGCTATTAGTGTGTCAAGTACGAAATTACACTACAAATTCGCAGTTAAAAAACATTGATTATAATGAATTATATTCTCAGAAAATATGCAATAGAACACTCACTAGATCTTTAGTTTTTCAGCTTTTTGTATGGGTTCATTGTCTTCAATTACACTTTGTACTCATGAACGAATCTACCGAGTCATAGGAGGTTAAGGAGTACAAACATTTGGAAATAATATTGCAATAATTTGAAAAAATATTTTTCTACGTAATTATATACACTAGCGGCAAAAATTTAAGGATTTGTTCACCCGAATTTTTTGCTGTTTATCGAAGAGCTGTATCTTTGTTAATAATGGTCGTATCGGGGTCGGTCCATAAGCTACTTTAAGCTTGAAGTTTTTTGTTTTGAGATCTTGAAATGGTTTATTATCAGAGTCACGTGTATAGTACATTCGCGATTAATACAGTGAGAATTTATTGTTAGATATCTTTTGAACACCTCATAACTTGGGAATTAGCTTGATAACATCTTGTAACTAGCTTAATAGGCCTTTTGAAACCTCATAACTAGCTTCTTACCTCTTTCAACACCTCGAAACTAGCTTACTAGCTTGAAACCGTATTATAACTCAGAGCAATGGTAAAATTATTCGCGGGCCGGGCCTAATTTGAAATTATCCCATTATTATTCACGCTATCATAGATCGACCTTATTGAAAACCCCTATATGTGCAGCTGTATGTCTCCGTGTGTCGTTTTCGTCGTCGTCGTCGTCGCCGGGCTCGCCGCAGTTTAATCCCGTACGGCCGCAATTTTCATTTCAGCGCAATGTTTTTGTTGTGTCGGAGTTGCGGTCGCAGGCGCGCGCGCGCGCTCCGACCACTCGCGCGTCGCGCCGTCGCACCGCAAAAAGGCTGAATGAAATGTTTAACTTAACAAGTTTGTTTACAGTTTACGTGGCGCGTGCCGCCGCGGCGTTACTGTCCCCAGTAGCGGATCCAGAACATGGCGAGCGGGCTATATAATATTGCAACTATTCCGAAGATTAAATTTATGCCAGTAATGTGCATATGAAATCACAATTTAATTTTAGATAATTGTAAGTATAAAACGGGACCTTTCTAAGAATATACTTGGCCTATATCCACATAAACTTGTATTTGAATAAAGCATGGTCTTGTCAGCTCGGCGCTACTAATTTGACATCTCTATTGAAAGTCATCTGCTTCTAAAGGATCATTTTCCTCGTAAAAAATTTACATCGATAGGTCTTTTGTTTCGTTCGATATTTCTACTATACGCACGAATGTGACAGTTACAGACGAAAACATCTATAAGTCAACAAAATAAGGCCGCAAGACGGTTGCTTTAAATCGATGATATCCAGTAGAAAATTTAAAACATGTTTGAATTGTATGTTCTTGGACATGCAAAAGCTCTTTGTAAAATGTCTGCCGCACGACCTCAAAATACTTCTGATAAGTGTTTTGGGCAGATCGGAAGCGTTAAAGCTTTTTTTTATAAATTTGTGACAATGGATGTTTCATGACACCATAACCACATTCCGGAGTCGAATTGGTAGTCATCTAAGTAAACTAGAAGGGATGAAGCCTCTCCCAGTTCAAGAGAACTAAAATCATAAGAAAGAGCTTCGAATTAAGACCTTATTTACGGTATTCTCCGGATATGGCTTTTATTTACTATTTTCTGTTTTCAGACCTCAGAAATATTATCGCTGGGAAGAGACTTGGTACCGATGGAAGATGTCTTGCAAGAAAAAATGCCTATTTTGAGATAAAATAGAAATCGATCTATAGGAAGGACAGAAAAAAGGGAGAAGATCTCAAAATTCATAGTATCGTCCTTCAAAAGAACTGTGTTGATTATTCACAAATAATTTGATCTAAAATATGTGTCCTACTACCAAACGGCACGGACTTTCCGGACTAACTGTTATTTTACTGATTTTGATACTGTTGATATTCCATACAAATGCAAATTAGAAATGTAAAACATTAACAATGAATCAAGTAAAATCAAGTAAAAATATTATTTCAGAAAAACATTATGTGAAGATGAAATGTTTTGATTTATAAGCATATCACAAAACGTCAAAAAGCTATTCATAATTTTATCTAGGGAATGCAAAACCGATGAGTGTCCAAAAATATTTCTTCCGCATTTCTGAGGACCTGCATTTTTTTTATGACATGAAATGTCTGATCGGGTTTTTTCCGAAATAACAATAGACACGTAACAATCATGAATATTTCTTTGTTTGTTGTGGATACAAGGAATCCAAGGACGATGTCTGCAAATGGTGGTTTCGATCAACTAAACATGTATTATTCACAATTATGGATATACGAAATTAGATCCTAGTTCCGCTACTGCCTGTCCCTCGTGTTGTTCGTATTCATCGTGTGCACAAACACTCGCGCGCTCGCACTCTTTTGTAATGGAAATAACACGCGCACGACGAACGAATGCGGTATATGCCTGGGTTATGTGTTTGTATGTGTGTTTACGTGCGTTCGCTGCTCGCATGCGCAAATTGTACAAAGCGAATTGGAACCGCAAGTTAAACGCGCCTAATGCGATACAAAAGACCAGCCCAGCACAGCGAGGCGGCGGCCACTTCACGTGCACAACACACGGGCACACAGCGCGCAAAACGGGACTGGAGTTTTGGAGTGGCCGTGGAGTCCCCTGCCGGCAATTTCCCATTTAACAGATTCGCTTAGTATTTTCATCAACGACGACGACGGCGGCGACGGTGGCGACGGTGGCGGGCAACAAAAGTTGCCGTTTTGCCCGCTGTCCCAGCAGAGCCCAGCAGAAACCCCGAAAACCCCGAATACCCTGAGAGTGGCCAAGTGTAAAGCACTCAGCAGCGCTCAGTGCGGTGCGGTGCTTGGCGGTAGCGGCCAGCCGAGTGTTGCGTTGAGTTTTCGGGTGGGGGGCACGGGGCAAGCGGTGCTGCGAAGCGTAATTGGTGCTGGACCGGACAGGGTGTTGGGAGAGAGTAGTTATAGTCCTATTGAGGATGACCGGAGATGGGTTAAAAAATCTAGTCGATCCACGATTTTAATATGGTCATTTTCGTTAGTCAACTCCGAAAAAAAAACCTTTATAAAATCGAAGAAAAAACAATCGTTTTAATTGTCTAGCCTAGAGCCGTTGTTCTTGTCGATTTATTATGGTTTCGTTACCCTTGAACTTCGCAAAAAAAAATCGATTCGATTTTCGATGCAATTTTACCTCGATAAAGAAACAAGTGTAAACAGGTCGAATTTCCTGTTTTGTGGTGTCTATCTTCGACGCGCTATAGCTTGAAACTGAGACTTACGATCATAAGACTGCCGAAGAGACACTTGTAGCACAGATTATCTTCTTCAAATCGCCGTAGTAGTACAGTACAACACAAGATATAAGAGTCTTCATATATTGACGAAATAATACTCTTTTTTTTCTCCCAAACCAATATTATTGACATTTGAAAGACAAAATTCGTAGTATCTACAC